>CAXARO010001042.1:0-56280 GCA_963971305.1 Arcuatula senhousia
TAATTTGAGTTTTGTTCTAAACACATTGGTATTCCAATGGGAACCAATTGTGCTCCACTCATAGCTGATCTTTTTTTATATTGTTACGAATCACAGTTTATGGCCAAGCTACAAAAAGACCCAAACAAAAACCACCTTATCGAAACTTTTAACAATACATATAGGTACTTAGATGACATACTTGCTCTAAACAACCCCACATTCTCAAATTTAATAAATGATATATATCCTAAAGAATTAACTCTAAACAAAGCAAACTCGACCGACTGTAGATGTCCATTTCTAGATTTGGACTTAAGCATTATCAATGGTAGATTACATACTAAAGTATATGATAAACGGGATGACTTTTCATTCCCAATAGTTAATTTTCCGTTTCTTGAAGGAGACGTACCATTAGCTCCAGCTCACGGGGTATACATTTCACAATTAGTCAGGTATGCTCGCATTTGCAGTGATGTGTCCGATTTTAATGATAAAAACCGTTTTATTACAGAAAAATTGCTAAAACAAGGTTACCGTTAACCACAAATTAGTCAAATCTTTTACAAAATTTACACATAAATATGGACATCTCATCGAAAAATTTGATTGTACACGTAGATTTCTGATTGTTAAAGGAATATCTCATCCTGATTTTTATAGCAATGTAGTTTATAAAGCACAAAAATTCAAAAACAACCTTATGGAAATTAAAAACTGGCTTAAAAACCTTTTGAAAAAAGGATATGAATTCAATGTTTTAGTAAAATCTTTGCATTTGGTATGTTTTGGCAGAAATATTGATAGCTAAATAGTAACTTTAAAACGTTAATTTTTCACTTTGTATCCACTGTATTATTTATAAGCACCACAGCGATCAAGTATGTCGGTTCTGTATGGTGATACAACTCTTAATCATTCATTTTTTTGACGTGGGGTGTCGGATTTAGAACTGATGTATTTGATTCTTTTACATCAATCGATAAATGTTTCTTAGCTAGTTGTCAGTAACTTTGAGTGTTCTCAAGAGAGTTCCTCCTTGTCTTGTTGTTTTCGTACAGTATTTTGTCTTAGGTTCTCTCTTGTTGAATTGAACTTTTGTCGATTGAGTTTTACAGTGTGTTTTATATGTAGCTTTGTGCAAGCTTATCAATAGGGGGAAACTAGTTTAACCCCGCCACATTTTATATGTGCCTGTCCTAAGCCAGGAAACTTTGCCAAAGCCTTTGTTTGTCCTTGTCATTCTATGTTAACTGTTTTATGTCAAGAATCGGGTCTTTCGTTGATGATTTAGGGATTGGTTTTGATACTTTTGTATTGTATTATAAGTCTTGGGCCAATGCAAGACGGTAAGCAGTGACCTATGATCATGTTGAAGACTGCTTGCTGTTTTCCGTTGTGATTTTTTGAATTGCTGTTTGTTTATGTTTGTTGTGTCGCGTACACTTATTCCACATCTCAATATCGTCTACTATATATACATTTGACTGATTCGTTTTTGTCATTTTCTCTGGACTATGAGATTGATCATTCAAGTTCGGTAGTTTTGTTATTACCTTTATTAAGCCAATATAATAACTATTAGGACATCAGAGAATACTTCTCATAAAAATCTTAGTGATAATTTTAATATATTTCTTTGCTTCAAGCGTTAACCGCATCTTGAAAAAGGGCAGTATTGGTAATAATTATATATAGGGTATTCAAACCAGCTTCCACACCTCTGTATGATAATTCGATGGTGTATGTGTACAGCCACTGTTGGATCGACTCTGAAATGGATAAACATCGGTTTCTGTTTCACAACACTGGACTGGGAAAACCTGTCCTGCACTGTCACGTTTACCAGAAAACCATGCAGAATCAACAAAGGAAGATACAATATCACTTCCCAAACCACAACACTTTCCCTGAATAATAAAAATGGAATAACTATGTTAGATTTTGGTGTACAGATGCATTCATTTTACCGTAAAAACAAACCCAATTCAGTTTTCACATTCTAAAATGTTGTTGGTGCCTTCATATTTTTGACTGATTAAGAAATGACTGCGGGAAAATTCCTGTACTTTTCACTTGATTATGTAACTAAATTTTGACCGGTATATCTTCTCAACCTTAGATTGAATTCATTATACAGGAGCCTAAACCGGTCATCTGACTTGAACGCCTGAAATTTTAGGCTATAAGTTAAATAAAGGGTCATTTGACAACATCGATTAACTTAATGCACTACAGTGTAGAGTTCAAATGGCATAACATAACTTTTTATTATTATTTACAGCTTGAAAGTAAAAACATGTATAAGGCAAAACAGTTTTCCTTATAAGCAGATCCCTCAAACTCGATAAGGAAGTTGACTAATTTAATTATCTCGGCTTATACTTACACATAGGGTACGTCTCGTAAAAAAACCCAGAAACATTACCTTAACAAAAATGGTATTCCATGATAGTGAAACTCGATGGTCGGACCAAAAAGCAGAAGAATAGTCAGGGGTATAAATGTTAGAGTAAGTGTACTGGTTTATCAAGGCGGGCAGCTGATCTGTGATACTGGAAGTAACCTGCAAACGTAAAAAGGATGATTTATCAAATATACCTGTTAAAATCAATTATGTGGAGTTTTAAATGGTCAAAGAACTGTTACATAGGACTTAAATACATGCTTTTTATACAAATACTTAGTAACTTCATAATTCTGAAATGGCACATTCAGGTGTTGCTACTACGAAAAAGTAGCGACAACACGTCTATCGACGTGAACTCAGGTTTTCCAATGCATTTCTTATGGAATAAAAAGCGTTTTATGTAATTTGTAATTATGTAATTTTTCAATGGGCACAAATTGTGCTCCTTTCCTCGCCGATTAGATTTTATGCTCTTACAAAACTTATTTTCTTCAAGAACTCGTAAAGAACAAGAAGATGAAAGAGGCAAGGTCCTTTTATCTCACTTTCAGATATATCGACGATGTCCTCTCTGTAAACAACGCTTCGTTTGGTAGATGTATTCCTTTGATATACCCTCCAGAGATAGAGATTAAGGAAACCACCGAATCCAATTGCTTCAAACCGTTCTTGGATTTGCATCTCGAATATGAAAAGGATGGTCATCTCAGTACAAAAATTTACGATAAAAGAGACGACTTAAATTTTTAAATTATTTATTTCCCTTACCTTGAAAGCAACATACCTACCTCACCTCCTTACGGTGGTTATATTTCACAACTTATTCGATATGGCAGGGCTTGTAGATTTTTCTGATTTTTTGATACGACACTGCTGTCTCTGTGACCGACTCTAAAACCAAGGTTACAAGAAAATGCGTCTCATACGGTCCCCATTAAATTCTTCCTTCGTTATCAGCCACTGGTGCAAAAATTCAAAATTAAGTCGAACGTATTGGTTAGTATTTGTTTTTATAAGGGTTTTGCTGATTGTTGTACTGAGATGATCATCTTATTATCCCTATTATGTCTTCACAATCGTGACTACCGGTCCATAAGATCGCAATGGAAGAGGAAGGTTTGGCGCGCCATAAAACCTGGTTTAACGTACCATTTCATTTAAAATGCTTGTACAAGTCAGGACCATCGCGATCTAACTATTCCAGTGTGTCTTTCATGCTTTGTCTTTTCTCTTGGACATAGAGATTGATCCTCCAAGTTCGGTAATTTTGTTAATTGTTTATTTATTAACCTATCAAGGTTTGTGAGGAACATTAGCTATCGCATTTTCATTCTTATAAAGTGACCATTGATACAGATAGAAGCTTTTTTATATTTTATAAACACAAAACTCATATCTAAAATGACTGTGGTAAGTTATTTTCGAGAATCTCTGACGAAAGAATATAATTATATCGCAAACGGAATGACAGACGGAGCTAAACAAAAATTGTCTTTTTCTTTGAAGCGTGTGTAATGTGAACCATGGATCGTTAATTGTAAAAAGTCTGCAAACGAGAAGCAGATAAGCAAAAGATATCGATACACGCGATGCAAACCTTTTACGAGTATTAAGTCACATTCTAAATACTAGTATATTAGTATACAATTGCTCACTGGTCAGGAGGAAACAGTATATTTGTTTCCACAAGGTACTTTTTATTTCACGAGGCGCGTTCGTAGCTTATATGCACAAATACACACAGTGTACTGGTTACATACTGAGAATCATAAATTGTATTGTCATATGTATATTTTTGAAGATTTGAGCGGAAATCTATGATTAATTAGGGCTACACCCTAGTTGTATTGTTTAAAGTCGAACTTTCATTTTCAGAAACTATCTTTGTGTGAATAACTCTTCTGTTCTAAAAACAATCGGATTTATTCACAAAGGCAAAAGCCGGGGTTTCACGATACCCCTGCTTTTGCGCTTGTCAACACACCTCATGTTCATAGAACAAAAGAGCTACTCACACAAAGAAACTTCTGTAAAAGCAAGCCCAGGGTCACCCGAGAAGGATATGAAAGAAGCAGAGGTACCAATGGGGTATCCGGATGTCAAAAGTCCGAAAGGGCAGAGACAAAACCAGTAAACACCAACAAGAACAGGACAAAAACAGACAACATGTAAAACATTGAAACACAAAACAACTGAATATCAATCAACAACGCGAACTCCAGTCGAAACAAGAGTGAACTCAGGTGATCCGGAAGAGTAAGCAGTTCCTGCTTGCTATAGCACACCCGTCGCGTTGCCAATAGTCCAGTTATGAAAACAGTTCACTTTTTATACCCCCACTCGTAAGAGAGGGGGCTATATTGCAATCACCTTGTCCGTCCGTCTGTCCGTCTGTCCGTCCGGTTCAATTTCTCTGCTTCTACTGGATGGATTGGTTTCAAATTTGGTTCACAGCTTCAGCATGATGACTTATAATATGCCTACCCTTTCCAGGTCAGTCCATCATCTACTTCCTGTTTTCCAAGCCGACTTAGACTTTTTTAGGGAAAAAAAATTTGAAATGTGAAATTCTTCGTAACCGATTTCTCGGCTTCTACTGGATGGATTGGTTTCAAATTTGGTACACAGCTTCAGCATGATAAATTTTACCGTGCCTCCCGTTTCCAGGTCAGTTCATCATCTACTTCCTGTTTTTCGAGCCGACATAGACTTTTAAGGTTAAAAAATTTGAAAAGTGAAATTTTTCGTAACAGATTTCTCGGCTTCTACTGGACGGATTGGTTTCAAATTTGGTACACAGCTTCAGCATGATTAGTTATACCGTGCCTCCCCTTTCCAGGTCAGTTCATCATCTACTTCCTGTTTTCCGAACTGACTTAGACTTTTTATGGGTCAAAAATAGACAATTTTTCGTAACAGATTTCTTGGCTTCTAGAGAAGGGATTGATTTCAAATTTGGTATACAGCTTTAGCATGATGTGTTGTACCGTGCCTCCCCTTTCCAGGTCAGTTGGTCATCTACTTCCTGATTTCTGAATGGCCGAGTGGGGGTATGCTTAGCACGACTAAGTGCAACCCCTTGTTAAGGTTTAAAATAAATTCTAACTTAAAAGCAGCAAAATAAAAAAAAACAGAAAAAGTATTTCAAACAAAACATAAAAAAAACGAAAATAAATAAATAAAAGAAAGCAAGAATATGTCCAATAGACATTATGCCCATATATCGAAACATTTGAGACGGACAAACATACGGACAGACGGACGGACGAACGAACGTATTCTATACGCCCTCTAACTTTCATAGATGGGGCATTAGAATGGGTCAAAGAAAGAAATGGCCGGATTTCGTTAAACAGGAAGTAGGTAGGTAATAGACCTGACATTAATTCAACAGTATGCGACCCATGCTGGTAACAAAATGTCAAAAGAATGTAATAAGAGTCATATAAAAACTGAATGAAACTTAGATATTCAGTTCAGAAGTGTTCACTGTTTTAATTAGCATGATACAAAATCATCAATTACTTGTAGAGTAATTAAAGTAATTAGTCTGTTTAACAAGTTGATTAATCTGTTTTAATCCTAAAATCATCTGAGTTGCTAAATATCTTAAATTAAAGAGGCTACTGTGTGGGGAAGAAAAAAATCAGAAATGTGTTTACTGACTCAATTTTATTTTCATTGCCTTCTATCAAAAAATTGTTAACTAATTTGTAAGGTAATCACAAGCCTGGTCGTCAGACTAGTCTGACACGATTTACGTAAAATCTCTAATATTTTTGTTGCTGAAATTTCCGATTGTTAAATTCAAATTGATAAAAACACAATGTTTCTTTCCTTGTAATGCACATGGTCGATATCATCGGTGCTGGTTTTGGCTTCTTTGTTCGAACGTTTTGGTTTTGAGTATTTTTCATTTTCAACAGTTTTGGAAATTGACCTCCCAATGTTTTGATATAAATGCTACTGATGAGAGGTTACCCCTTGAAATATCGATATATAGCATACCCAAATCTGCGTTTTGGTATTTGTAATTTTGAAACCACTGGGCGATAACTGCTGCTGGTGGACCCGAGGTCCCCGAGGGTAATCACAAGCCTGGTCGTCAGAAACGACTTACCATAAAATTTCTAATATTTTTGTCGCTGAAATTTTCCGATTTCAAATTCAAAATTGTTTAAAACACCAGGTTTCTTTCCTTGTATTACACATGGTTGATATCCTCGGTGCTGGATTTGGCTTCCTTGTTAATCGAACGTATTGGTTTTGAGTACTTTTCTTTTTCAACAGTTTGGGAATTTGACCTTCCAATGTTTGATTTAAATGCTACCGATGAGAGGTTACTCCTTGAAATATCGATATATAGCATATCCAAATTAACCGTTTATACCCGCATTTTGGTATTTGTAATTTTGAAACCACTGGGCGATAACCGCTGCTGGTGGAATTGAGGTCCCCGAGGGTAATCACGAGCCTGGTCGTCAGACTTGTCTGACACGATTTACCATAAAATTTCTTCTATTTTTGTGGCTGAAATTTTCCGATTTTTAATTTCAAAATTGTTTAAAACACCAGGTTTCTTTCCTTGTATTACACATAGTTGATATCCTCGGTGCTGGATTTGGCTTCCTTGTTCGAACGTATTGGTTTTGAGTACTTTTCGTTTTCAACAGTTTGGGAATTTGACCTTCCAATGTTTGATTTAAATGCTACTGATGAGAGGTTACTCCTTGAAATATCGACATATAGCATATCCAAAATAATCGTTTATACCCGCATTTTGGTATTTGTAATTCCAAAATCTTGGAACTGTATATAAACGGTATGGCAATTTGCAACTTCGAATTCGGGTTAAATTTAAAAGCAAAATAAGTTAGCAAAATCATTGGACGGACAGACGCACGGACACGAATAGATATCATTCACATAATTAACCCACCGCTTATTCAATATTGGCACCTACAAATTATCTTTTTATATAAAAAAACCATGTCAGGACAAAATGACCGTCTTTTTCTTATACAGGAAGTAGATCGAGGGCGACAGACCTAAAATCAATTTCAATACTATGGGACTGCATACTTATGCTGCATACCAAATACCAAAAGGCTGCCATAAGTACTTGGTAAGATAATTGTTTCGATTTTTTCCTGTCATTTAAGAAACCGGAATTTTTACTTCGTGGAATCCAGCGAAAAGAGGGACATTTGCGACCCTTAATCATATTATTGACCTTTATAATTAATTATCAATCTTATGACAGTTATGTATAGAATCTTTAACATGAAAGAGGGCTTCACTTGGTTCCGAACCCGTGTGGTGCACGGGAGGCGAATAGGCCCACGTACAAAGGCACTAAGCTTGTTCGAAGATGTCCACTAATTAGCGCTCAGAAAAGCCTTACATTGGATCCGTTCGCTTAGCCCATAAAACGACTGGGGTATGTGCTTAAGGTGGTTGAATGGGGCATCCCTGTCATAATGAATACAGGAGTCATCACGCTAATCCGTTCGCTTAGCCCATAAAACGACTGGGGTATGTGCTTAAGGTGGATGAATGGGGCATCCCTGTCATAATGAATACAGTCATCACGCTATAATTCGGAAAACCTTAATGCAAACCATAGTGGGTCAAGGTGAGTTGATAGGGCCTGTGACTGATCCAGAAATTTTGAAAGGGGAGGGCGCCCAATGATAAAAAGTCTTTGCGATTTCTTATTTAATACAGTTCCTTACCAAATTTTCCTGTTTAACGGGAGGGCGCGCGCCCGGCACGCTGGTCCTTAACCATCCTTTGATTAGTCACGCTTCATGCACGTAAAAGACCCCTTTGAGGATCGCCAAGTAGTTCATCACATATAGGCTAAATTTTCTGCCCCTACCCACCTCGCCCTTTTTCCTGTGTACTTCAAAATTTACAGTTCTTTTGTTGCCAACCCCAACCCCTTTTTTCTCGCTCAGTGTGTGTAGGTTCAACCAGGATTCAGTATTGTATTTTCGATAGATAAGGGTTGCCTATGTGAACCTGGTAAAGGGTTGGCTATATCCCACACTGTTAAGTGTTCCAACTAGTATATGACCTCATTTCAGGTAAGGGTTCTTCATTGTCAGTCACCATTGGTAAAAGTTCCAGATAATGCGATTTTTTGGGGGAAGGGTTTTGTTATTTTCTGTGTACTTTAGGCCTATGGTGCATTTGGGAGTTGGTTCGTTTCCCTTCTCGTCTATGGTCGTACATTTGCCCTTTTTGCATGGCATACATGAGGCTGTGCTATGGATGCTGTGTCTTGAGTCACAATTCAATTCGTTGTTGCAATTAGTTCTTGTACTGATTATGCTTGAAATAATGTTGACTGGACATAAAACTAATATCTAACAAACAACTTTGTTTCCGTGTAAAACATTTTACAGTCATACATGACCAAATATTTCTATTGAAAGCCTTCAAGATTCTTTATATAGCAGAAATCCTTTTCAATGAGTTTATTTTCTAAACTTGTGCTGTCAAAACATATTTTTAATAAAAAAAAAAGATTTATCATGTTTTTTTTTGGTTTTTTTGGAAATGGTCGGTCACTTGAATACTGTGCAAAAGTATGCTGTTAAAATCGTATAAAAATACTTTGTGTTTTAAAATCTTTTTTTTTTTGTCACAACAATTTGTATATTGTATGAATCTGAACACTCCGTTAATTATTTTATGGGGTGTTAACAACTATTAAGGAAAAAACTTTATATATATATATTTTTTTTTATTTGATTTGATTTGATTTAATGGCCATAGAGCAAATGCTTCATAAATCGTTACTGTGCAAATCCAGGAATTCTGTTCCAAAACGTTCATTGTAAACCTTTTGTGTTAGTATACCTCAACACAATAATGGCAGTATGTTTTAAAATTAGAAGTTACCGTTGAAGGCATATGTAACCATTTTGTGTTGACGATAACCTAAACCGAGTTAAACGATAACAATTTTGATTTTAAACCGCGTTAACGACTACATTTTAGTCAAAATTTCTCTTTTCCCATTGGTCAATTCTCGTTTGTTTACATTTTGCCTAACCGAGTTCACGATAACCACCGACTTCACGATCACGGGTTAACCCGGGTGTAAATCTTCACGACAATAAATGCCTCCTATAATAGATAACTAACTTAACCCTGAAGGTGGGTATTTTTATGAAGGGCAGTTTGACGAACGAATGAGCGAACCTGAACATCAAATCACTTTATTCACCTTTACTTTCGAAACCAGTGCAAAAGTAGCAAAAGAAATGATGACAGTAAGTTACATGCGATATAAAAAAAAATCATAAACCTCCAAAGCAACTTCTCCATACCAACAGGGATGGGACCTTTCTTTATTTGAGAGTATTTTAGGTGAACCCGAGCTCTTATGTTGAATCACAACCGCCATTTGACCCTACACTTACTTATGTTTTCATTCGTGTATTTGCTAGTCGCTATTTTGATAATTAATCATATACAAAACAATCAAAAAAGCATTCAAATTAAGTTCGAGTAAGCAAAAAATGCAGTACAGAAAACGATTTTTTTACGCACATATATGTCATTATAATAGAGTTAGGTGTTTTGTTCTAATACTTTAAAACTATAGAAGTTCTACCACTTTGTTGTAATTTGTATTTCGAACACACGTGAAGGTTAGCACTGCTGGTGGAGTTTAAATTCCCAGAGGTTAGCCAGCTCCGGCACCAACACTTTAGAGTTGGAGAAAACATCAAAGCTTTAAATTATCTGTCTAAATTTCAAAAATTTATAAACCCTAAGGTTCTTCCTACCCCAGACATAGGTTGATTATCTTAGTAATAATTTGGTTCCCCAGTTTGGTATTTTTGGTTTTACTGTTCTATGCTCTTCATATTCATTAGTGTTTGGCATTTTCAATATTTTTTGGTAGAGCGCCTCTGATGAGTCTTGAATAGACGAAACGCGGGTCAGGCGTAGCAAACTTTTTTGTCTGGAACTTTGTTATAATTTGTATTTCGAACACACGTGAAGGTTAGCACTGCTGGTGGAGTTTAAATTCCCTGAGGTTAGCCCGCTCCGGCACCAACACTTTAGAGTTGGAGAAAACATCAAAGCTTTAAATTATCTGTCTAAATTTCAAAATTGTCTAAACCCTAAGGTTCTTCCTACCCCAGACATAGGTTGATTATCTTAGTAATAATTTGGTTCCCCAGTTTGGTATTTTTGGTTTTACTGTTCTATGCTCTTCATATTCATTAATGTTTGGCATTTTCAATATTTTTGGTAGAGCGCCTCTGATGAGTCTTGAATAGACGAAACGCGCGTCAGGCGTAGCAAAATTTATTGTCTGAAACTTTGTTGTAATTTGTATTTCGAACACACGTGAAGGTTAGCATTGCTGGTGGAGTTTAAATTCCCCGAGGTTAGCCCGCTCCGGCACCAACACTTTAGAGTTGGAGAAAACATCAAAGCTTTAAATTATCTGTCTAAATTTCAAAATTGTCTAAACCCTAAGGTTTTTCCTACCCCAGACATAGGTTGATTATCTTAGTAATAATTTGGTTCCCCAGTTTGGTATTTTTGGTTTTACTGTTCTATGCTCTTCATATTCATTAGTGTTTGGCATTTTCAATATTTTTGGTAGAGCGCCTCTGATGAGTCTTGAATAGACGAAACGCGCGTCAGGCGTAGCAAAATTTTATTGTCTGGAACTTTGTTGTAATTTGTATTTCGAACACACGTGAAGGTTAGCACTGCTGGTGGAGTTTGAATTTCCCGTGGTTAGCCCGCTCCGGCACCAACACTTTAGAGTTGGAGAAAACATCAAAGCTTTAAATTATCTGTCTAAATTTCAAAATTGTCTAAACCCTAAGGTTCTTCCTACCCCAGACATAGGTTGATTATCTTAGTAATAATTTGGTTCCCCAGTTTGGTATTTTTGGTTTTACTGTTCTATGCTCTTCATATTCATTAGTGTTTGGCATTTTCAATATTTTTGGTAGAGCGCCTCTGATGAGTCTTGAATGGACGAAACGCGCGTCACGCGTAGCAAAATTTATTGTCTGGAACTTTGTTGTAATTTGTATTTTGACATTATCTCCGATTCCATATGCAAGTTTACTCCTCTCTTCAAACATCGTGCTTTCAAATGTTTTGATTTGAAAACCATTTATAATGATCTTTCGGGCTCCTTAAGGAATAGAAGTACCAAGCTGGGAAATATGTGAGCAGCTGTTCACAGATAAATATCCCCGCAGATCAAAACAAGAGGCTCCCAGGAGCCTGAATCGCTCACCTGGTCTTAATGTCAACCCTTTGAAGACGTTTGTATAGCTAAATGAGCTGAATGTTTAAGCAATAAAAAGCTTTTCTCTATCTGCAATAGTTTTCATTCCAAAGCAAAAAACACTATTTTTCACCTTTAAAGGGCCATAACCCCTTAAAGGGGTCATCTGACAACTTCGACCCTAAAAAGACTTTTGTAGAGCTGATTAAGCTGAACATTTAAGCAAGCAACATCTTTTCTCTATCTGCAAAAGTTTTCTTTCTTTAGGCCAAAAACACTATTTTTTGCCTTTAAGGGGCCGTAACCACTATAAGGGGTCGTCTGGCAACTTTGACCCTATGGAAACTTTTGTAGAGCTAAATGAGCTGAACATTTAAGCAAGCAACAACTTTTCTCTATCTGCAATAGTTTTCATTCCATAGGCCAAAAACACTATTTTTTGCCTTTAAGGGGCTGTAACCCCTATAGGGGGTCATCTGACAACTTTGACCATATGGAGACTTGTGTAGAGCTAAATGAGCTGAACATATAAGCAAGCAACAGCTTTTCTCAATCTGCAATAGTTTTCATTCTAAAGGCCAAAAACTCTATTTTTTGCCTTTAAGGGGCCATAACCCCTATAAGGGGTCATCTGACAACTTTGACCCTATGGAGACTTGTGTAGAGCTAAATGAGCTGAATGTTTAAGCAATAAAAAGCTTTTCTCTATCTGCAATAGTTTTCATTCCAAAGCAAAAAACACTATTTTTCACCTTTAAAGGGCCATAACCCCTTAAAGGGGTCATCTGACAACTTCGACCCTAAAAAGACTTTTGTAGAGCTGATTAAGCTGAACATTTAAGCAAGCAACATCTTTTCTCTATCTGCAAAAGTTTTCTTTCTTTAGGCCAAAAACACTATTTTTTGCCTTTAAGGGGCCGTAACCACTATAAGGGGTCGTCTGGCAACTTTGACCCTATGGAAACTTTTGTAGAGCTAAATGAGCTGAACATTTAAGCAAGCAACAACTTTTCTCTATCTGCAATAGTTTTCATTCCATAGGCCAAAAACACTATTTTTTGCCTTTAAGGGGCTGTAACCCCTATAGGGGGTCATCTGACAACTTTGACCATACGGAGACTTGTGTAGAGCTAAATGAGCTGAACATATAAGCAAGCAACAGCTTTTCTCAATCTGCAATAGTTTTCATTCTATAGGCCAAAAACTCTATTTTTTGCCTTTAAGGGGCCATAACCCCTATAAGGGGTCATCTGACAACTTTGACCCTATGGAGACTTGTGTAGAGCTAAATGAGCTGAACATTTAAGCAAGCAACAGCTTTTCTCTATCTGCAATAGTTTTCATTCTATAGGCCAAAAACACTATTTTTTGCCTTTAAGGGGCCATATCCCTATAAGGGGTCATCTGACAACTTCGACCCTATGGAGGCTTGTGTAAAGCTAAACGAGCTGAACATTTAAGCAAGCAACAGCTTTTCTCTATCTGCAATAGTTTTCATTCTATAGGCCAAAAACACTATTTTTTGCCTTTAAGGGGCCGTAACCCCTATAAGGGGTCATCTTACAACTTCGACCCTATGGAGACTTTTGTAGAGCTAAATGAGCTGAACATTTAAGCAAGCAACAGCTTCTCTCTATCTGCAATAGTTTTCATTCCATAGACCAAAAACATGAAAAAATGCTATTTTTCACCATTAAGGGGCCGTAACTCCCATAAGAGGTCATCTGACAACTTCGACTCAAAGGAGACTTTTGTAGAGCTTTTGATGCTGAAGCAGTAGCGTGGCATCAGATTTCATCTATCTCTTATACTTTTTGATTTACAAGCCAAAAACAGTAGTCTGACCCCCCTGGTCTATTTTTAGCAACGGCGGCCATGTTTTTCGACGAATCAAAAATCCCCACATCAGTTCTGTGGGGAATACCCTAAAGTACCACCAAACCAAATTAGGTTTGAATCTGTGCAGCCGTTTCAGAGAAGAAGAAGTTTGAAGAAAAGTTAACGACGACGACGACGACGGACGACGACGACGACGACGGACGCCAAGTGATGGCAATAGCTCACATGTCCAGGTGAGCTAAAAAAGGAGGTGCACAACTGCGTTCATTATGTCACAAAGTTTGTGCGAAAGTTTCACGGAAATTCATTGCAAGGTTACAGAGGAAGTGCTGATAAGAGATAGGTATACCCCGAAGGTTTAACGGAAGGACGGGCGAACAGACGGACACCACTATCCCTATATACCCAGTACACATTTTCAAGCGGGGGTATGATAAATATACTTAAACTAAATGGAAACAATTTTATCTTCGTTTCGATGTGCATATTTAGGGCCCGCATCGAAGATGCTGACGCCCTATAGTTTTCACTTTGTCCGTCTGTGTGTCTGTCTGTCTGTCCGTCCGTCAATTCTTGTGAACACTAACACTTAAAAACTGTTAACACCACAGTTCTGAAATTTTGTACAGCTACTAAGTAGCATGTCATAATTTGCATATTAAAATTTCATGCAAAAATGTGAAATATTTTTGAAAAAAAACCACTAAAACTAAAAAACTGTAAATAATACAGTTCTGAAACTTTGTACAGCTGCTAACTAACATTTGCATATTAAATTTTCGTGAAAATCTGTTAAATATTGGAAAAAACTTCATTTTTTATCGAAAATCACAGATTTTGAGAATTGGACTTTGTGAACACTAAAACTCAAAAACTGTTAATAATACAGTTCTGAGACTTTGTACAGCTGCTAAGTAGCATGTCATGATTTGCATATTAAAATTTCGTGCAAATCTGTTAAATATTTTTGAAAAAAAAATCATTTTTTTATCGAAAATCACAGATTTTGAGAATTGGACTTTGTGAACAATAAAATTCAAAGGCTATTAACAATACAGCTCTGAAGTTTCATACACATTCCATGGAACATGCATTAGTTGTTATAATCAAAGTTCGTATGATTTTGAAAACACTTAGATGTTTTGCTGCGGGGCCCTTTCTGACTTTGTCAGTATTCTAGTTTGAGGCAGATTCTCTTTGCCTGTGTTGATGTTGCTCCATTACGTATGAAGCATTTCAGCAGTGCATCTATATATGTACGATTTGTTCAGCGGTATCCCATATACAATACCATAATCATTTTTTGCGGTTCAATTAGATTTTAAGTTGTAGTCTTTTATTCTGATTATTTTTCCTTTTACAATACAATACCAAAAGGGGTATACTACTATTAATTTGGTTATGCTGTATATAGATATTTTAAGGAGTAACCTCTCATCAACAGCATTTGAATCAAAACATTGGAAGGTCAAAAACCAAAAGTAATGAATGAAAAGCACTCAAAACCAAAAAAACCTTTTTGCTGCCCTTTTCTGTTATTGTTGATTGCATACGACTTTAACTGTTTGGTTCTATCTTTTTATTTGATTCTTCTTTGGTTTTATTTCCGGTCTTTTCACTTGGTTTTACATCCACAAATTTTATTTATATATTATAATTTGTTTTTGACAAATTTTGCGCCCTCAAGTGGCAAGCCAACTGAATGAAGCGATCGATAGCGAGTGTAATATAACGACTGGGTAATCCGAGTTATCTCTATAGTTCTCTCTGTTTTGAATAACCAGAGACACTTCCGGTACAAAATGTATTCTTTCTTAATTTAAAATGCGTACTTTGTTATCGAGAAGATTTAAAATCAACCTTAAATAGACATATATAAGAACGTTTAAAAAAATAATCAAATTTGGGAATGATATTGAGCGAACAAAGATTAAAGTAAAACAAAAAAACGTGTAGAAAATGTATTTCTCGAATGAATAATAGACGAATCTACAATGAGAAAATAAATAACTAAACATGTGAGTCTACCAATTTACTAAGACCAAACGAACAAATTTTTGGCGGATATCCCCTTCAGAAACAGTCTCTTTTTAGCTCACCTGACCCGAAGGGTCATGTGAGCTATTGTCATCACTTGGCGTCCGTCGTCCGTCCGTAAACTTTTTAAAACGTTAACTCCTCTGAGACCATAACTCCAATTGAAACCAAACTTGGTATGGTTGTTCATTAGCATTCGGTGCTTAGAACTGATGTCGGGATTTTTGATTTGTCGTAAAACATGGCCGCCGTGGCTAAAAATAGAACATAGGGGGTAAAATGCAGTTTTTTGCAAATAACTCAAAAATGGCTGCAGATATCAAAAGGTTAAAGTGATCAGCACCTCAAGATCTACCTGCCCTGAAATTTTGAAGAAAATCCAACAACCCATGTAGGAGTTATTGCCCTTTTTGTGGATTTTTTGCAAATTTTGCACCTGTTTAGCTCAATATCTTGAAAACTATACAAGATATTTTAGAAATTCAAATTGCATATTGTTAAGCACATCAAGATCTACAAAATATGTAATAGGGTCAACGTTGTAGAACCTTTCCTTTTAGGAGTTATTGCCCTTAGAACGTCAAAATTGAGCATTTTATTAGCATTTCCTCATTACATTGAAAACGTTAACTCCTCTGACACTTCATGTCCAATTGGAACCAAACTTGGTATAGTTGTTTATTAGCATTAGGTGTATAGAACTGATGTGGGGATTTTAGATTGGTCATAAAACATGGCCGCTGTGGCTAAAAATAGAACATAGGGGTAAATGGCAGTTTTTTGCAAATAACTCAAAAACGGTGACAGATTTTAAAATTTTGATTGGAACAAAAGTGATCAGCACCTGAAGATCTACCAGCTCTGAAATTTTGAAGAAAATCCAACAACCCATGTAGGAGTTATTGCCCTTTTTGTGGATTTTTTGCAAATTTTGCACCTATTTAGCTTAATATCTTGAAAACTATTCAAGATATTTGAGAAATTTAAATTGCATATTGTTTAGCACATTAAGATCTACAAAATATGTAATAGGGTCAACGTTGTAGAACCTTTCCTTTTAGGAGTTATTGCCCTTAGAACGTCAAAATTGAGCATTTTAACAGCATTTCCTCATTACATTGAAAACGTTAACTCCTCTGACACTTCAAGTCTAATTTGAACCAAACTTGGTATAGTTGTTTATTAGCATTAGGTGTATAGAACTGATGTGGGGATTTTTGATTGGTCGTAAAACATGGCCGCTCTGGCTAAAAATAGAACAAAGGGTAAATGGCAGTTTTTTGCAAATAACTCAAAAACGGTGACAGATTTTTTAAAGTTTGATTGAAACAAAATTGATCAGCACCTGAAGATCTACCAGCTCTGAAATTTTGAATAAAATCCAACAACCCATGTAGGAGTTATTGCCCTTTTTAGCTCACCTAACCCGAAGTGTCATGTGAGCTATTGTCATCACTTGGCGTCCGTCGTCCGTCCGTCGTCCGTCGTCCGTCGTCCGTAAACTTTTTAAAACGTTAACTCCTCTGCCACCATAAGTCCAATTGAAACCAAACTTGGTATGGTTGTTTATTAGCATTCGGTGCTTAGAACTGATGTGGGGATTTTTGATTCGTCGTAAAACATGGCTGCCATGGCTAAAAATAGAACATAGGGGTAAAATGCAGTTTTTTGCAAATAACTCAAAGACGGCTACAGATATCAAAATTCTGGCATAGGGTAAAAGTGATCAGCACCTCAAGATCTACCTACCCTGAAATTTTGAAGAAAATCCAACAACCCATGTAGGAGTTATTGCCCTTTTTGTGGATGTTTTGCAAATTTTGCACCTGTTTAGCTCAATATCTTGAAAACTATACAAGATGTTTGAGAAATTTAAATTACATATTGTTAAGCACATCAAGATCTACAAAATATGTAATTTAGGTTCAACGTTGTAGGACCTTTCCTTTTAGGAGTTATTGCCCTTAGAACGTCAAAATTGAGCTTTTAAAAAGCATTTCCTCATTACATTGAAAATGTTAACTCCTCTGACACTTAAAGTCAAATTGGAACCAAACTTGGTATAGTTGTTTATTAGCATTAGGTGTATAGAACTGATGTGGGGATTTTTGATTGATTGTAAAACATGGCCGCTGTGGCTAAAAATAGAACATTGGGTTAAACTGAATTTTTTTGCTAATAACTCAAAAAGGGTGACCGATTTTTTGAATTTTAATTGAGATAAAAGTGATCAGCACCTTAAGATCCAGCATATTGTCAGATGACCCCCTTATTAAACTTATAACCCTTTCAATGTCAAATAGATTTTGCCTAATAGCCTTTACTTCAGGCACATATGTCAGGTGAGCGATTCAGGCTCCTGGGAGCCTCTTGTTCTGTTATGGCTGTAATATGTGAGCGACACAAATAGCTGATTTATGATTTGAATAAGTGATTGCAAATAAACAAAACTCATGGTGTTACTTGTTTCTGACAATAAACTTGATTTTAAAGTCATCTTTAAAGGCTGTCATTTTTAAAGGCTGACACCACTCGCGCAACTTCATGACCGCTTATTTGTTGCAACAGTTTTTATTATTATTAAATTTCATATTCTTATACTTTTACAGTTAAGACCAACTGGCATATTATAGCAAACCAGTCGTCTTTGTTTTACTGTTTAATCAAATCAAAGGTCGGACTTATTTTATTTTACACTTTTTCTATCAAATAACAGTTTGACATGATCATTTAGTAAGCAAATATAGCAGTATCACCTTTGGTGTATTCTCGAAACCGATGAAACTTTTTCATCTATGTTTTCATGCATTAAGCGGAGAAATAGCCTTTATTTTGACACACAGTACTATTGATTACAATTTCACAATTCACTAATATATATATGTACCCTAACTTACCTCAGCAAAGTATTTTCCCCAAAGACCAAGCTGTACAATGTTAACAACCACAAAAACAATCCAAATCACTATACACTGAAATAGACAAGGAATAATTTGAGTGAGCTCTAGTCCAATGCTATTCAAGATTGATAGGTTCTGGGGCGCGGAACATTTTTACCTTACGCCACCTGAACTTATTTTGAACTTTGTGACGGTTTTGTAAAAAGTTACAAAATTAAATGATCGGAAGCTTTTCATTTATAATTACCAATGGGACATAAATGCCGAAACATCAGTTATATGTAACAGAAGACAACATCACACACAAAAATGCGAACAATACAAATGCACATAAAACAACAGATACAAGATACAATCTTAACGGACAAGCGACCTTTTAACAAATTTTGACTTATGGCGATAACAAAAAAAGTCCTTTATTAATAAAGAAGGAATGTGTCCATGGGACACTGATGTCTTCGTTGGCTTCAAACATGAAGTAGAAGAAAGAAAGGTCTAAAGCCGCATAGGACGTGCAGTTTGGCATACTAAACCATTCTACTAAGTTTTTAAATCATTCTCATAATCACTTTTTGAGAAACGCCTGATGGAAATTTTGACGTAAATTTTTATTTCGACCGAGTCCCAAACAGGAAATAGAAGTCTGGTTAGATCTGACAGTCACGTAGGACGCACGGTTTGTCATACTGAACCATCACACCAAGATTGACATGTCGCAGGGACATGAAAAAGATCTTCTGATCGATATGTTAACATACCAATATTGATAATATCCTTCTCTGTTGGCCAGGGACCATTATCAGATATGAATAAGCTACACCAACGATAGCACAGGACGAAAACGTTGTCAGTACTATAGAGAAATACTTGATAGCATCATCCATCCTGGTTTCTGTGACGCTAATGAAGTCTATTATTACTTCTCTGATGTCATCATTTCCAAAAATAGTATCATAACGTATATGGATTGCAAAGCCAAGAAGGCAAAGACTTAAGACCTAGAAAACAAGATAGAACAAAGATTTTAATAGTTTCGTATATATACACCATATACTAGTATAACCAAATACTTGAAATCAAGGACAGCAAAGATTCTTTAAAATCTTGTTCTTATCTTAATTTATCGACACCCAAAAGAGTTTATTTACAAAGCTTAATGACAAATGTAAAAAAAAATGATTTGTGTAGAAATGATTTTTAGAAGTCGCTTCATTTAAAGATAAAAGTCAGTAAAAAATTCTCAGAACTATTGCATTATGTTCTAAAAAATGACAAACAATACTTGAGAAAATTCTATAAATTGTAAATCATGTCTTCAAAGAAAACTTTACCATGCGACAGATGCAAAATTCCTTTTTATGTCTGTGACAGAATTTAAACTTACCAAAATAGTTCCTAATAATATACTATAAATGATGGTTTCCACTTTTCTGTTGAAATAAGACAAATTATTTATAATATCAAAAAAAATAAATAATAATTCTTTATTAACTGGAACAAATCTTTTGTTCTTTGATCTTCATATATCAATAAACTGTTTTTGGAATTCTAATCTTTAAGGTATAGAGCGCATATGAAGAGTCTTGAAAAAACAAGAGGCTTCCAGGAGCCTGAATCGCTCACCTGAGCTACATAGATACACATAATTTGTAGATATTATTGTCCTTATTCATATGCAATTTAAATTTTTGAAATATCTTGTATAATTTTCAAGCTATAGGGCTAAATAAGTGCAAAATTTTGAGAAAAAAATTCAAAAAGGGCAATAACTCCCACATCAGCGGTTAGATCTTTTTAAAAATTTCAGGACAGGTAGATCTTAATATGCTGATCACTTTAGATTCTTGCACAATCTTGATATCTGTAACCATTTTTGAGTTATTAGCAAAAAACTACAAGTTACCCCTATATTCTATTTTTAGCCATGGCGGCCATGTTTTTTGACGAATCTCAAATCCGAACGAATGCAGTTGGTCTTATGGTGTCGGACAAGTTAACGTTTGAAAAATTGTTATGCCTCTTTCAGTTCTGTTAACTTCAATACTTACGGCAATAAAATCCAGCCTCCAGATATATTACGATTGTTGTTATTCTAGAAATGGTGTCAATCAAATGTGGATCCTGAAGAATTCGAAAGAACTGATGGAGATTCTTAACTCTAATTCAGTTTCATCTTGTAACAGCATCAAAACATTCGATTTCTCCACACTTTACACTTCTATTCCACATGAACAACTGAAATCGCGATTGGCACAGCTGATTAAACGCAGCTTTTTCAAAAAGAATGGAAAACGCAGGTACAAATTTCTTGTAGTCGATTATACCAAGACTTACTTTGTCATCAATGAGTCTAAGAAAAAGAACAAATTTACAGAAGACCAAATAATCGACATGCTCAACTTTCTTATTGACAACATATTTGTTCAGTTTGGTGGACGTGTTTTTCAGCAAACAATAGTGATTCCAATGGGCACTAATTGTGCACCTTTGCTTTCTGATTTGTTTCTTCATTCATATGAAGCAGACTTCTTACAATCTCTTCTAGACAAAAAAGACCGTAGACTAGCTCTCTCTTTCAACCTCACGTTCCGTTATATTGATGATGTCCTTTCACTAAACAATTCTCGATTTGGTGACTTTCTCCATCTCATATATCCCCAGGAGCTTGAGATAAAGGACACAACGGATTCTAGGAAGTCTGCTTCATATTTAGATCTACATCTAGAAATTGACTCACAAGGAAGACTTTCAACAAGGCTCTATGACAAACGTGATGACTTCAACTTTCCAATCGTCAACTTTCCCTTCTTGTGTAGCAACATTCCGTCCGCTCCAGCTTATGGAGTTTACGTATCTCAATTGATTCGTTACTCCAGAGCGTGCGGGACTTACATCGATTTCCTTAGCAGAGCGACACGTCTGACGCAAAAATTGCTCACACAGGGTTATGTTGCTCCTCGGTTGCTGTCTTCACTCAAGAAATTTTACGGAAGACATCATGCACTTATAGACAAATATGGGATTTCGATCTCTCAGATTAGTGCAGATGTTGGTTTGTCATAGGGTGTTGTTTTGTCTTCCTTTACCGGATTTGACACGCTGAATGGACCATTGGCAACGCGACGGGTGTGCTATAGCAAGCAGGAACTGCTTACTCTTCCGGAGCACCTGAGTTCACTCTTGTTTCGACTGGAGTTCGCGTTGTTGATTGATATTCAGTTATTTTGTGTTTCCATGTTGTCTGTTTTTGTCCCGTTCTTGTTGGTGTTTACTGGTTTTGTCTCTGCCCTTTCGGACTTTTGATATTCGGATACCCCATTGGTACCTCTGCTTCTTACAGACGACGACAGACGACGACAGACGACGATCTTGAGAAGACCATGTTTTTTTACGAATCAAGAATCCGAACGATAGTTTTGTACACATACTGCCACTAAACAACAGTACCAAGTTTGGTTGCAATTGGACTTATGGTGTCGGACAAGTTAACGTTTGAAAAATTGTTTACAGACGACGACGACGACGGACGCCAAGTGATGATAAAAGCTTATCAAAATTTCTTGCCTTGAATTTTGTTAAAATTTTTATTTAACTTAATAACAACCATTTAGCACATTTGTGTTAAATGATATGAAAAAAATGGTACCGGTAACAATTTCATTATTTTAAAGTCAGAACAAAGTGATTACAACTTTAATGGAAATGGACATTTACAAATACCTAGTGCTGTATCGAATAAATAGTTCCTTGAATTTAATCCCCATGTTTCTGTAAATTTGTGTACATGATCTTAGGATAGATGGTCTCTCTGTAGAGCTGTCTTCTGAGCTGGTAAGTGATTTTTTGTCAATAAATCTTTTGAATGATATATTTGTTAGAATAATCCCGATAACCTAAAAAGGACATATGCAATAGGAATTACACAAAGAATTGTTCTTGATTCGTAAAGATTTCTACATTTCATTTTTATAAAGATGGCAGTAACTCTTCATTCATATGAAACACTCTTTTTAAAATCCATTCGAAACAAAAACGATCGCACGCTTGCTCGATCCTTTGATCTGACCTTCTGTAATATTGGTAATGCCCTTTAACTAAATCGTCCGTGAACTTGGTGGCTTTCTGCATCTCAAATATTCCCAAGAACTTCATACCGTATTAGGGACACTACAAATTCTAGGTATCTGGATTTACTTGACATGTCGAAATGAACACTTAAGGAATAACTTCAACAATTGAAAGCTCTATGACAAGCATGGTGACTTTGTATACCTTCGATTTTGTTGCAATATTCTGTCATTTCAAAATGGAATTACCGATCAGATAATCCAGAGCTTGGGTGTACCGTGATTTCCATCACGCCCGACATACAAACTAATTACACAGGGCAATGATGCTTCCCTCGATTTTAGCGTCACAAAAGGAATTCATCATATGCATACAGACGGGTTTTTTTCTCAGATGAGTTCAGATGTTGGTTTATTGTTTGAATTGACATCTTTTAAGGAACTTGACCAAGACTTTATTAATCGTTGGTAACGTGACATGTGTGTTATAACAAACAGTTATTGTTAACCTCCGGAGCACCTGTGTTCACTTTTATTTTGACTACAGTTCATGTATCTGATTGCAGATTTGTGCATTTTTTGGTATGCTGCTGATTTTGTCTTTCTTCTGTCGGACTTTGGATATTTAAATGCCAAATTTGTAATTCATACTTTGCTTCTTATCTTGGTTTATACAAAAAGCGATCATTGACCCACGTTGCATTTAAGTTTTAGATGGTCGTTTCCAAGACTATCTTTCTGATTCGATTTATACATACCTGTAGTATGATAAGTAAAACAGTAGCTGTTATAAATAGTGACATGTAAACTCTGGTCTTGTACAAAATTCTCCATGCACATGTCTACAAAACAAACGAAACTAAAATAAAATCACATCGAAACAACAAAATCTTATTGGAACAGACTCGTTGAACAAAACATTGAAAGTGGTACAAACTAAACCTCTGCTGCTTTTATTGCTTGAATTTGTAAAGTTATCGATATTGGCTTTTTTTATTTTATAATAAACACAGTTCAGCATTTTCATAGTTGCTTTCATTTCACTTCGATTAGAATTAAAACTTACTGTTGTTTTGTAATATGGGCATCTACCAAAAAAATCAAGATTGTCGTTCGAGGAAGTGTACTTTTCAGAATAATCCATGTTACTTTCATGAGTTCCATGGCAGCAAAATCGATATTTAAGTTCACTAGCAGAAAACATGTCTGTATAACTTTCAACGCCACAGCAGTTGAGCTAAAATGAAGAATATGGTCAGAATGCAACAAAAACACAATATAAACTTAAAATAGACCATCAACAAGATGATAAGACATGTTACGGGTACAATGAATATGCATGCACGAAAAAATCAATTAGAAGCAAATTAGTCTCAATGGGGAATTCGGCAAAGAAAAAAAATCGGTTGGTGCAATAAAAAAACCCCAAAAGAAATAGACAACATAAACAAATCAAGTGCGGCCACTTACTTTTGTCTTGCCTGTCGGCACTACTGCGGAACTCATAAACCAATCATGGCCTTAAGTTTTTGAAAGAAGAGTGTGCGGATCAATTAATTGATAGCACAGTTGTTGAGTACACGGAGTAACAAACATAACTTAAAATCCGTATAGAAATTCTACCAATATTAACAGCAGTCATTAAGTCAAGGTTACATGATAAGTTAAAGATGCATAGACCATGTATAAAAATCCTACATTTCGAATGTTTAAATGTTATACTTTTTAAAGCTTTTTAAATTTTACAAAAGTCTTGCAAAAAAGCTGACACAACCAAAAAGGAATAAGTTCACGCAGTTGTTCTAGCATGAAAACGGGACGAGGTTCAAATGACAGCAGTTGCGTAGACCATACTCTAAAGTGTTAAACGCAGCTTTAAAAAAAATTGAAAACGCAGGTAAAAATATCTGATAGTCGATATTTCAAAGAATTACTTTGTCATCAATGCGTCTAAGAAAAAGAACAAATTAACAGACAACCAAATAATCCACTTCCTCAATTTCCTTATCGACAGCATATTTGTTCAGTTTGGTGGACGTGTTTTTTCGGCATACAATAGAGATTCCAATGGGCTTTTATTGTGCACCTTTCCTTGCTGATTTGTTTCTTAATTTATATGAAGCAGGCTTCTTACAATCTCTTCTAGACAAAAAAGATCGCAAGCTAGCTCTCTCTTTTAATCTCTCTTTCCGTTATATTGACGATCGATGTCCTTTTACTGAACAATTTTCGATTTGGCGACTTTATCCATCTAATATATCCCCAGGAACTTGAGATAAAGTACACAACGGATTCTAGGAAGTCTGCTTCATATTTAGATCTACATCTCAAAATATACTCTCAAGGAGAACTATGCACTAGTAGACAAATACGTGATTTCTATCTCGCAGATGAATGGAGATATTGGTTTGTCATGGAGTTTTGTTTTGTATTCTATTATCAGATGTTACACACTAAATTGGTAGTGCTTAGTGCAAGCAATAACCGCTTACTCTTTCGGGGCACCTGAGATCACATTTGTTACGAGTTCGCGTTGTTGATTTCTGATCGTTTTATTTTGTGTTATTTATGTTTTGTGTTTCCTCATTCTGTTCTTGTACGTGTTTATCGGTTTTGTAGTAGCCTTTTCGGACTTTTGACACTAGAATGCCCAATTGGTGCCTTTTTGCTTCTATCATACTAAATATCTGATGCCTAGGTATTATATCGAGCAGAGCTCGTAGCGGAGAGCTCTACAGCAAGTTACCGCGAAAAATTTGCCTAATGCTGATATTGATTTTTTTTCGTCCGGTTATGCTTCTCACAATTTCACGTGCACCATTTATACAGGTTCGATGTGAATTTGAAAATAATTACCAATTTTCTATTTCTCGAAATTGACACACAAGGAAGGCTTTGTACAAGGCTCTATGACAAACGTGATGACTTCAACTTTCCAATAGTTAACTTTCCTTTTCTGTGTAGCAACATTCCGTCCGCTCCAGCATATGGAGTTTACGTATCACAATTGATTCGTAACTCCAGAGCATGTGGGGAGTACAACGACTTCCTTGATAGAGCTACCCGGCTGACAAGCGAATTGTTAACACTGGGGTACGTTTCTCCCAGGTTGTTGTCATCACTCAAGAAATTTTATGGACGACATCATGTGCTTGTATGCAAATATGGGATTTCTATCTCTCAGATGAGCACAGATGTTGGTTTGACATAGAGTTTTGTAAAGTCATCCTTACCGGATTTGACCAACACTTAATCGGTTTTTGGCAACGTGACGGGTGTGCTATAGCAAGCAGGAACTGGAGCATCTGAGTTCCCTCTCGTTTCGACTTGAGTTCGCGTTGCTGAATGCGGTTTTGTTGTTATGTGTGTGTGTGTTTTATGTTGTTATGTGGTTTGTTTTGTTGTGATGATTTATTGTCTGCCGGTTTTGTCTTTGTCTTTACGGTTTTATGATACTGATTACCTGTTTGGTACACCTTTGCTTCTTTTGTACGGTTTACAAAATAAATAAGATCTTATACACATACCAACACAATCATTTCATTCCATGAAGTTGTGATTGCATTCTGATCATTGTTGTAGTAGTAACCATCTTGAAGTTTTCTCAACTCGTGCGTCATTTTGTCATTGATCTAAATTGTAATTGTTTAACTTTGTTAACAGCAACAAACAATATCCATAATGTGCATAGTTTTAGTAAGATTTGCTGATTATCTAAGTAATCAAAAGCTTCTTTCTATTTGCTATGGCTTTTATGTCAATCTGATAAGCAAAAACCAAAAAACAATTGTCAAGTGGTAACATGACATAGGTCATTACTACTTTACATTGTAACATGTAACATGTATCTGGCAAATTCGACTCAATGGAAGGTTTTGTTCATTAAGTACCATGTCTGGTCAATGAATTAAGGACGTCATGTCTTTTTTCAATTGTTTCATCAATGTTGACTTTCTAATAAATCTTCACTTTCACTATGGTTTTTAGACAATGATTTTTTACTTGAAACATATTTATTTTTTAAAGAAAGAACATATTTTGGTAACAGCAGTGCAAAAAGCAAAAAGAGTAAATTTGGGCGTCTGTTCATAAAATCATGTAATATTAACATTTTAATGACAAATTTACTTGAAATCGAGTGATGTTAGCAAATAGACATTTTATTCTTTAAAATGTTTTTTTCCAAGATATGTAAGCAATTTTTTCCACATTCTTCCGTTTAGATCAATTTTCGAAAAAAAATCCCTAAAAAGGTCAGTTCATTGAACTTTCAATTTCCTGGTTCGCAGGAAAAAATAGGAAATAATTATTTCGTTGGATTCTTATTTTTGTGGTTTAACTGTCGGTCAGATTAAGGGAAAGTAACTTCTATAACTTATAAAATTAAATGAAATTGGTACCTGCGAATATTTCTGATAGTTAGTTAACCTGGTTAATTTTTAGCCGATTTATTGTTCAATATCATAATTTTTCCAGCTTTAACAAATTTTATTAAAAAACGGAAAAAATGGCTTAGCTCTTTTGAGCAGGTGAGCAGAAAAACACTATTTTGTATGTAAAATCTGAAATCTCTACTTATACATTTAAATGATAATCGAATTAACAATGAGCCAGTTTCGTCTAGACTTGAATTAAGATTAAAATGCCCATCTTTTTTTCTGAAGCAAAGCTGTTAAAACTAACCTCTTCAATATATATTGCATTGATAACCATGGCCAGAAAGTAAAACACAATGAGGATACTTGATAGCATGCATTTCTGAAATATATAAATATGATAAAATAAATGTGTGTTTATGCAACAGTGGAATACTTTGTAGCAAAATTATTATCTGCTTTTGGCTTAATCTATTTTTAAAATTAAAAAAAAATGATTATGTTTTTACTTTGTATGCGTCCCGTTTGTAAAATTAACGTATTACTTAACAAACAATCTTAAACAATTCTTACAAGACATTTTTATATAGGTGTGAAACAAAATCTCACCAGTGTTGAAATAACTACTGTTAAAGTATTTATAGTTATAGTTTAAAGATAACAAACCGTGCTGATCTTGTTTGTAAAGAATACTACATGTAGGATCTTACCGTGGTAATAAGTCTGGTAGATTTTCTCCAGAACCCAACCAATCCAATGACTGCTGTTGTAGTTGTCAGTACACCTAGGACTACCGATGATGCAGTTAGTCCAACTAATATGTCATAGAAATAGTAGTCATGGAATTGTAAACGGTAAAAGATATGTTTCAGGGCTCCGTTTGTAATGTAGTCATCTCCACAAAGAGTAAGTCCAAGTCCTAACAGGCAAAGACCAACGATCTGGAAAAAAACCCGAAATAGATCTAAATAATTTTGTTCACTTCGATTAGAACTTCTCGTTTGCTGTTATATATGTTTACTGATGAATAAGACACCAAACTAAACACATTTTCAGTTGAATATCTAGAACACAAACTGTTTCAAACAACCGGCTGTTTTATATTGTACCTTGTCGTTAGCATAGGTGCTTGATTTGGTTATTGTGTATATCAAAGCCTTATTTTCCGTTTCATTGACATTTACATTTACATTCCTGTACTTAGCTTATGTCTTATATAGCTTTGCATTATTTTGAATTGTCGTTTTTTATTTTGGATTTTTACTTTGCATTCTACCGTCTCTTGAATATCTATATCGTCGTTCATGTTCTATTGTTTTTTTTAAATTGTGCATTATTCATACCTACCAATATAACTATATTTCCTATCACTGTTACTGAGAGTAGTTTTGATCTGAAAAAAAAAAATTAAGAGTTCTTCATTCATAATTCTTGTCAGTTGATCATGTACTGTTATGTATAGAAAAAAAATAATGACCTCATATGACTGTTTCGGCTTTTGATGAACAGGACTTTTTTCTTTTGTTAACGCATCGATATTTCTTGTTTTCAGGGATAAAAAAAAAAACTTTTATATAAATAATGGTAATATTAACCGTGAAGAATTTCCTCTAGCTCTGCAGTAACATACCTATTCCACGTTTCCTTTATTGACTTTAAAATGTTTCGGCCTATTCCATGACGAATTGTAAGTAGGAGATAGTACTTATTACGTGATATGCTGTGGTGTTCCTCCTTAAACTCTAACTTTCTGTATGTATACTCAATAGCTACTATTGATACAACCTAAAAGATGGAACTAAAATTTTATTCTGAGGTAGAACGATCCTTTTTGTCAAATACAGGGTTTATTACTCAATGCGATGTCATGCACATTTATATCACATCGAGTTTCTTTTTGACAAATATCGTTAGATAATTCATGACTTTGGGTTTTTGTTTGTTCAGTAGACATGAAAAATATGCATGTAAGCATACCTAAATTTACCGCTTTTTATCTTTGGTATTCCGCAGTCAAAATGCACCATATGTTGTACATATATAAATCATATGTTTTTCAGACGTATTTCACATATGTAAAACATACGTTGCGGACCTTCATGTAAAACGTATGTAAAAATGCATATGGTTTACATATGTTTTTTTTCATATGTTTTACGCCTGGTATAAAAACACATGTATAAGTTCACATGTAGTGTGGTAGATATGTATACAAAAACCTGTTTAACATATGTAAAACATATGATATACATGCGTTAAAAAACATATGTATTACATGTGGGATGTTTTATGCATGGTAAAAAACATATGTTTAAAGCATGTTTTCTCACATATGATTACCATGTGTGGCCAAAAACATATGTTTTACACATGGTTTTACAGGCATAATTCATGTGTAAAAAAATACATGCGTTATACAAATGGTGCAACTTTTCCTGTGTTCTATATTTATTTTTTGCATGTTTGGTCGTGAATAAATTATGCTACGCCTGATGCACGTTTCGTCTATTTAAGACTCATCGGAGTCTCACTCTTACCCGAAGTTGAAAATGCCAAACACCATTTGGATATGAAGACCATAGAAAATAGACTAAGACCAGCATATGTCTAGGGTAGGGAAACCTTGGGATTTTAAAAAAGAAATTTAAACGGATAAATGATAGCTTTGATGTTTTATTTAAAACAAAAGTGATGATGCAGAAGCAGGCTAACCTCGGATAATTTAAACTCCACCAGCAGCGCTAAACATCACGATGTTAGAAAAAAAGTTCCAGGCGATACATTTTGCTATGTCAACTCATTAGTATCATTTTAATCAACACTTTGGAAGGTCGAACACCAACAGTATTATTTCGTCTATCTAAGACTCAACAGAGGCGTTCTACCCAAAGTCTGAAAATGCCAAGCACCATTTTGAATATAAAGACAATAGAACATAAACTAAGATCAACCTATGTCTAGAGTAGGATATACCTTTGGGGTTGAAAATATAGAAATTTAAAGGGTTCATTGTAAGCTTTGATATGTTATTTAAAGCAAAAGTGTTCATGCCAGAGCGGGCTTACCTCAGAGAATTTAAACTCCACTAGCAGCGCTAAAAATCTAGGGTGTAAGAAATCAAAATTATATGAACCACATAGTTCCAGACCAGACAATAAATTTTGCCAACCCTGATGGGTCAAAACTCACCAGTAGCATTTCTATCAACACTTTGGAAGATCGAACACCAAAAGTATTGTTAAAGTACTCCCCCCCCCGAAAAAAAAGTAAACAAGACAGCCAAATCAAAGACCGAGGATATCTACCATGTAATATTAACCGTATGCAAATGATATGAGATATCTCAAAAAGTTACGTGATAATAATTTTTACGAGATATCTCTTAAAGGTAGTTTTTAAGATATCTTTAAAAAAATATTTGTAAGATTCATTAAACCCTGGAAGACTACGGAGCTTTTAAACTGACTAGAAAATAATTTTCACATAGAGTGAAATTAAAAAAAAAACTTGCATTATTTAATATCGTGATACAAAAGTAACAAACTACCCTCTGCTCTAATAGTTTTAAAATATCGTGATTTCAGAAACTTGAAAAGCGCACTGGGCCTTATATGCTTAATACTTTGTTGCGACATTTGAGCTTCTCAAAAGTATATCAGAGAGTGTGTAACCACTGACACAGTTATCAGATTTGTCTAACATGATTTTTACCGTAATACTACGGAAAGTTTGAATATTTATATGGTTGATATCATCGGTGTTGGGTTTAATGTTGTAGATATTTTGTTATGAATTTGCCTCCGTTCAATTTAAATCATAATTTCTATGTTAAGCTTATCATGCACTTCCTATTTGATATATAAATCCATCCTTAACAAGAAGGGATATGGTTAAAACCATATCCATTGGTACTCGAGTTACATATATGTCACAGTTAGCATCATAGTAATACCTACCATACTAGAATGAAAGATAAGGTTGAAGTGATTCATTCATTGTTATAACCATCATTTAAACAAACCGTACCAATATGTTTTTCTGGCACTTTCTAGTTATAAAACAATATGGGAATTGAATGATTCTTTTGTAGTTGGTTATTCGTCTAGAAGAACAGGTTACACATGTTACAGTTAATTTCGAAGCATACGATTGCTTAGTATCATTAGGTGCACCTACTACTGGTTTTTGGCATTGCAAACTAACAAAATGTTAATAGGACAGGCCACCCAGCTAAGCTCAAAAGGGTCTTGAAAGCCTTTTATAATTTTTGAGGTTTGGCTTCCTACGACTCTGTGGATCTGAAAAAGTCCAAATGACAAAAATCCCAGAAAGACCTGATTATTATCTGGACTAAAAATAATCCTCGTTCAACGAGTCGTTGCTCAAATGATTTTAACTGTCTGTAGCACGGGGTACTTCAAATTTAAAGGTAGGTACATATGTGTGGCCCAAAAGGGTTTACTTTAAACGGTTGGGAATTTTAATGTTGTATGATAAGGTATACTTTTCACAAATATCATATATCAATAGGAAAAGCCGGAGTGACCGAACATCCACATTTTGCCTCCTTGTAACAATAACTGTACATGCATTTGATAACTTTTACCATTCAAACTTTGATTTTAATAGAAAATCTATAAAACATGTAAAGTTTAAGCATAATCTGTGTAATTTCAAATGCATTAAAAATATATGAATGGGTGTCTTTTTTTAAGCAGGCCAATATATGAATAGGGTGGGTATAATTGAACTTCTGGGCCGCACATCTGTACCCTAAAATACTTGGAGTTACCCCCCCCCCCCCCCCCCCCAACGTGGTCTGTAGTGTAGGGTATTCCAGACAACAGAAATTTTTAGTACTTAAATTATCTCGTTGAGCCTCAAGTCAAAGTATTACTGATGTCTCTCATACAGGTTGTGTACATGCACATGGAACGAAGGACGAATCGATCCAGCCATCTTGTTTTCATAATATAAGATCACGAGTTCAATAATGCCTTATTGATAATTGTAAAACAATTACACGTGAAATTAAAGCATTACGATCGCAAAAAGTTTGCATGGTTCATAAATACATAAGTAGAGAGTTGCCAAAACGATAAAACGATGAAAAAATTAACATATCTTGAAAAATTCAATCTGTTTGTGTATATTATGCTGCTGAGATAAAAATGGTTCGCGGAGTATTATAAGAAATTTAACTGCAGTAACAGCTAATATAGCGCGATAATGCACCGGATGGTGACTTTTCGGTATTTTTTTTAAATTGATCATTGATAAAATTTTACACAGACTCTAATTTATTCACAAACTGGCATTAAAACAATTCTCATGACGAACTATTTTTCATCCTATTATGCAACATACGAATCGTTATGCAATCAACAACAGGGTGAATCTAAGTATACATCTAGAATAGATATTCAAGAATAGGTCTCTCGTATGAAAATTAAAGTCATACATACGTGGCAGACCATACATGTAGTTATTACACCAAAATACGCCTGTAGATATGTCACCACCTGGTCCCTATAAACCGAGTAGCAGCTATAACGGTCATTTGAACAGCCAAGCTAAAAAACAATCTTTTACATAAACATAACGTAATCTTAAGGTGGCTGGAGGACTATATAAAACGGACGATCTTTTTTCAGATATCTTGAAAAATATAAGGCTATATTTCAATTTAAATGATTTGTTATAGTTATCATTACTGATGTGAAATTAAGTTTTTTTATGTTCTATTTCTTTAATGAAATAATTAGATAATAATCGTTAAGGAAGAAATAAAAAAAAATCTCAATTCAGGGGAGATAATTGGAGGAAAATTTGTGACAATTGAATATATTTTCTTGAATATATCGTATAGAAGCAATATGATCCCACTTTTATATTAGAAAAAGAAACAAAGTAGGTCCTATTACTGTCTCGCCTGCGACGAAAGTCGCGAATGGTGACTTTCCGGCGGCGACGGTGTGAACGTTTTGTAAGAAATTTGTGGAAAATGAATTACATAAAAAGCTTCCGCCGATATTTTTTATACAGACCGTTTGGGTTGTGGTCTAGCACCATGCCGTGTGACCCTGGCTCTATTTTCTTGTTTCAACGACTCTATGAAATAAGGTCTTGTTGGGGTCAAAACTTTTTTTGTAAGACTTATGTGGAAAATAAAGTACTTGAAAAGTATGATATTTTCACGCTTTGAAGATAAGGTTATAAGGTTATAACCAAGGCTATAAGAAAATACGTCTAATACGATTTCTTAAAAATTCTTTCTTCGTTATCAGCCATCGGTAGAAAAAGTCAATATCATGTTAGACAAATTGATTAGTTCTTGCTTTGATTAGTGTTTGGCTGGTTGACGTACTGAGATGATCACCTTAGCATCCCTAATATGTCTTCACAAACCAGTTGTGTTTTGTGTAACTTCCAGACCTAAAGATCGCAATGGAAGGGGGAGGTTTGGCGCCCCTTAAAACCTGGTTTAACCCACCATTTCTTGCTTCAACGAATCCCTGAACAGTAGTATAGATGTCCAAAGCTCTTAGCATTTCTCGGGACGTCCTGGGGACGTCCCTTTTTTTGCGCAGGCGTATGACGTCACATCCGGTTCCGGTCGGCCATCTTGGATCCCGGCGGCCATCTTGGATCACGTGACTTCCGGTTCCGCCATCTTGGATGACGTATTTCCGGTTATTTCCGGTTTAAAAAGGGGGAGGTAATTTCGGAAAAGTTTCCCGCCAGAAAGTCTCCCGCGCATTTTTCGCGGGAAGTGATTCGGAACAATACACCCCTTGAGATATCGGGTTTTATCGTAAGGTGTAGGATAAAGTGGACTCGTCCATAGTTGGAGTAGACCCGTCCTCATAACCGGTGAATGTGTTCCTTGGTGACGCCAATGGGAATCGTTCTTTGTAGTTTAAACGATCCAATGGATAGCGAGCGCAGTCATTTGTGAGATGGTTTGAATTTTGAATAGGAGCGTCACTTTCCCACTAGATTTCATAGAGGAAGGCCGCATTTCATTGCTCTCTTGCAAGGTAAGTCTAATATTGTCATGTACATGTAGAGTTCATCTGGCGGTTTAGAATTTCGAATGGTATCGTTTTGATTTACGTTAACCTTGTATTTTAAATAAAGCTTCATTAATATTGATTTGTCATTCCCATTGATTCTAATAAAACCATCTGCCTTTTTACAAACAATAAAAGCGTGACATACGATTAAAAACACTACACCGATAAAAGCTTTAGCAAATATCAAGTACGTATGCTATCGTAAAGTCAAATTTGTCTATAATTTTTATTTCACTAGAAATGCTATAAAGTATATCCTCAATATTTGTCGAACATAAAAGGTAAAAAACACCGAATTGGCAGAAGCAAATTTCAAACATTTCGTAAGGTTTTCTAACGTTTTTTATTTCCCTTTTAAGGTGCAACATTGGTTAATTCAAGAACTGTATCAACGAAATATTTTATTTTCGTATTTTTTTTTTGTTTCACGATTTTATCTGCTAAAGTTTGAACAAGACGTTCAAAGAACGGTTTATACACACGTTTGTTCTGAATAGCTGATATATATACAGTTTTAGAAAGAACTATGATGTAAATCCCCATTTTATTAAAAATAATTATTATTTCCCCTTTTAGGTGCAACATTGGTCAAACTATTTCAAGAACTTTATCACCGGAATATTTTATTATACCCCCACTCGTAAGAGAGGGGGCTATATTGCAATCACCTTGTCCGTCCGTCCATCTGTCCGTCCGTCTGTCCGTCTGTCCGTCCGGTACAATATCTCGGCTTCTATTGAAGGGATAGATTTCAAATTTGGTAGACATCTTAAGCATGATGCAATGTACATTTCCTCCACTTTTCAGGTCAGTCCATGATCTACTTCCTGTTTTCCGAGCCGACTTAGACTATTTTAAGGGTCAAAAATGGGAAATTTTTCGTAACAGTTTTCTCAGCTTCTACTGAAGGGATTGGTTTTAAATTTGGTATACAGCTTCAGCATGATGAGTTGTACCGTGCCTCCCCTTTTCAGGTCAGTCGGTCATATACTTCCTGTTTTTCGAGCCGACTTAGACTATTTTAAGGGTCAAAAATGGAAACATTTTCGTAACAGATTTCTCAGCTTCTACTGAAGGGATTGATTTATAATTTGGTACACAGATTCTGCATGATGAGCTGTACCATGCCTCCCCTTTTCAGGTCAGTTGGTCATCTACTTCCTGTTTTCCGAGCCGACTTGGACTATTTTAAGGGTCAAAAATGGAAAAACTTTCGTAACAGATTTCTCAATTTCTACTGAAGGGATTAATTTTTAATTCAGTATAAAGCTTAAGCATAATGCATTGTACTGTGCTTCCCCTTTCTGGGCCAGTCAGTCATCTACATCCTGTTTTCTGAACAGTCGAGTGGGGGTATGCTTAGCATGACTTAGTGCAACCCCTTGTTCTCGTATTGAGGTGAGTTTAATTCACGATTTTTATCCGCTAAAGTTTAAATGCTTTTCTTTTTAATCATTCTATGTACAAGTCGTTCAAGTATAATTATAAACCCATTTATGGTTGATGCACACATTTCAAATCACCTTTGTTTCGATATTGATTTAACTGACGACACTTTTAAAAATAACTATTATGTAAATCTGCATTTTAAAGATCCTTTGTTAGTGCACACGACAGATGTTCGATATTGATTTTAAACTAATTCAATAGTATTTTGATAATTATATCCATTTAACGTGTTTTTAAACCATCGTATTGTTCGGGAATCAAAGATAATAATCATTTAATAAAAACATTATTTTAAATTCTAATCCATTTTGACCATATTTTAGAACTTCTGTATTTTAATTTACAGGTGTAACCTATAGATTGAAGAATTTTGCTTGATACCATTTTAATAGCCGATATTTAAAGGTAATTGACTTTATTATTGATTTCAAACACGACAGATGTACAACTTTATTGAGATGCATTTTAATCTGTGATAATTTTAAATGTCAATTTATAGATAGAACATGATCGTTTATACGCTGTGTGCACACAAGCTGAAAATGACACACTTGTTCGCGTAAAAGGTAAACAAAACAAATTCAGCTTTATAAAATTACAGACCGTATTGATGTTAAATAATTGTTACGCATACAAGCGAAAAACTGACACACTTACTCGCGACCTGTAAAAAACGGTAAACAAACACAATTTACAGACCGTATGAATTTAAATCTCCGTCACACCCAAAATGTTTACATTTTCAATGCAATTTTTCAATCGATCGACCACAGATGAGTAATTTCAATATAAACACAGACATTTAAATAGCTTCTGTGTTATTTAAAGAAAATATTTCTTTTCAGAATGGCTTTTGTATGCGAGGTCTGTGGTAAGAGCTTTGGTGAGAAGAAACAATTAACTCGTCATCATAAAACCCATAGTGGGGCGACTTTTAACTGCTCAGTCTGTGGAAAGGGGTTTAAGGATCGCTCCAATTTAAAGCGTCACGAAGCTACCCACGGGGACAGGTCGAAATACGCCTGTCCTTACTGCGACCATCAGGTGGAACGACAGGACCACTTCAGAGCTCACGTGTCCAATCACGAAAGGCGAATTAGGGATCTGGAGCAAAGAGCAACCCGCCCCTCGTCTCCTCAGCCTGGACCTAGCCGGAAAAGATCCCCGCAGCCCGGACCAAGTCGAGCTAGGTCTCGCTCTCCTGTCCGTCGCCCGTCCGTTCAACAACCCTCACGTTCTTCTTCTACATCACCTGATGCACCAAATTTTCCAGATGTACTGCCTGAAGACCCGGAGACCAGGACTCTCTATCTTCGCCACTGGAGCGATATTCGTACACGGGAAAATACCGGGAACCGGATTCAGGACCGGTACAACTTTACTCTTCACGGCTTAGCTCCAGATATTTTTCAAGACATGGTTCACCAAATATTCCGCCAACAAACAACATCGTTCTTGATCAACTTGTCTTTCGGTTTCATATTGCGAAACACTGAAACGGGTGATCTCCGATATTTCCACTCGAGCTTTAATAATCACCGTTTCTTTGAACATCCCCATTTAATAAGAAGTGAAGCTGACCTGGAGCGTTTTTTAGAAGAATTATCCAGACAAGATATTTTTGAATTTATCCGCCAGCAAAGAGACAACACCAAATGGGTCGTCCATCTGCTGACGAACGTCACTTTCTTTATCAATAAATTGTCCAGTCACCCCATTGGATCAGCCAAACAGTTACCTGCTTACATCACCAATAACCACGGTCTGAACAACATGACTGGTGGATCCCATGGCAACTACACTGATAATCTCTGTTTCTTCCGGTGTCTTGCTGTTCATCGCGGAGCCTCCGTTGTAGATGCAGAAACCAAAGCCAAGGACTTATTGTACCAATATTTACATCATACCGGGCTTCCATACCAACGTTTCAAAGGAGTATACCTTAACGAACTCAATATTTTGGAACAACTTTTTAATATTAACATTTTTGTTTATGAACTAAAGAAAGACGAAAAAGGAGAAAACGTTCATGCTCATCTCGTTCGACGTTCACCGTATAAATATAAAGAAGTCCTAAATCTGAATATTTGTATGGATCATTTTAGTTATATTCATGACTTTAATAAATACGCCAAAAGTTTCCAGTGTCAAAAATGCAACAAGCTGTGGAACTCTAAATACATGCTTTACCGCCATGAGCGATCTTGTATGGGAGCTGTTCGTTTTATTTATCCCGGAGGAGTTTACCATACACCCAAAACCATATTCGAAGAGCTTGAAGATGAAGGTATAAATATACATCCCAATTACCGCTTCTTTCCTTATAGAGCCACCTATGACATAGAAACCATGTTCAACCCGATCGACAAAACCAATACTGATAAATTAAAATGGATTAATCAACATGCTTTGCTAAGTATTTCTATATGTTCCAATGTCCCAGGATACACCAAACCTCGCTGCTTTGTCGTTGGAGATGAGGACTACCCTGATATTATTACTGCATCTCTCGAATATTTAGAAGAAATAAGCGAGGCTGCCTATAGAAATAGCTTGACAAATTTAGCTCATATTTTCGAACGTATAGACGATATGCTTGAGACGGAGTTTGATCACTGCACGGCAGAGGAAAAAGAAAATGAAAAGAAAGGTCATTACTTACAACATATGAGTCAGAAATTGGACAACTATTTAAAGGAACTTCCCGTTATTGGCTTTAATTCTGGACGTTACGATTTAAATGCAATGAAGATAGACTTTTTCTCTGAATTGACAGAACGAAACCTAGTAAAATACGCCATTAAACGTAACAATAACTTTATGTGTGTCAAAACAGATAGACTCAAATTTTTGGACATTGTAAATTATCTTGCTCCAGGTTTTTCCTATGCAAAATTTTTAAAAGCTTATGGCTGCACAGAAGAAAAAGGTTTTTTTCCATATGAATGGATGACGTCTTTGGACAAACTCAACAACACACAACTTCCCCCTCACGATGCCTTTTATTCGACACTCACAAATACCAATATATCGGAAGACGAATACAATTTTTGTCAACATGTGTGGACCAGCCACCAAATGTCAACCATGAAAGATTTTTTGATATGGTACAACAATAAAGATGTCGTCCCGATGTTAGAAGCCGTTGAAAAAATGTTTGAATTTTACAAAGAGAGAAATATAGATATGTTTAAAGATGGGATAAGCGTTCCTGGGCTAACATTAAAATACATGTTTCAAGACCTAGATGATTATTTTACGCTACCTGATGAAAAACATAAATATGTATATCACTTATTAAAAGACAACATCGTCGGCGGACCCTCCATTGTTTTCCATCGATACCACGAGAAAGATGTCACCTATATTAGACCAACTGAATACGCAAATCCAAAACCTTGCAAACAAATTGTAGGCTACGATGCCAATGCATTATATTTATGGTCTATAATGCAAGACATGCCTACCGGCCACTTTTCTATTCGAAAGGCAGAGGATGATTTTAAACGTTTAACTCCTAGAAGATATGAAAATTTGGCTTTGACATGGATTCAATGGAAAGCTCTTCAAGCTGGTCATCCGATTCGTCACCAAGGAAATAATACCGAAAAGTTAATAGGCGTCGATCGGATGCCAGTTGATGGATTCTGCAAAGAAACAAGAACCGTTTATGAGTTTCAAGGGTGTATCTGGCATGGACATCAATGCAGGTTAACGCAAAAATACAACGGTATCAACCCTGTCAACCAAACTGCATTTGTGGATCTTTATGAAAAAACCAAAAACAAAAAAGAAAAAATAATTGAATTGGGATATAATTATGAAGAAATTTGGGAGTGCGAATGGTACGATGAAATCAATAGAAATAAAGAACTAAAGACATTTATTAAAAGTATGCAGCGCCCATGTGATTGGCTCAAAACCATGACAGAAGAACAAATCATCCACGCTATTAAACACGACAAATTATTCGGAGCCGTAGAAGTGGACATTCATGTTCCTGACCACCTAAAATCTAAATTCGCAGAAATGCCACCCATCTTTAAAAAATATTAAAGTGTAAGTTCGCGATTTTTGAGTTATTAGTTTATTTGATTTATTATAATGAGAGTAGGCATCATGCCGGGTTTGGGCATTGAAAACGATATATTAAGAAAGATATTCGTAATTTTATTCCAATACACAAGACCATATGGGCGCGTCCATGCTATGAACAATGATGAATTATGGGATAGCTCAATTGGAGATGTGACGTCACATCTCCAATGATAATTACATTAACCAATTGACGATATTTGTAACATAAGACCGATGTTGTCGATCATAATAATGATTTGAAATATGAATAATTTGGCATTGATATTTTTTTTAATCCCGAGGTTTTTTTTATCGAAATAGCAAGATAATAGTTTACTTAAACCTTAAATTGTTTTAAAATAATTAATTATAATTCCAAATAGTAAATAATCTGATATATTTATTGACACAGTAGCCCTAGTTTTCAATCTTTTTTTCAAATATTTAAGACAATAAATTCAGTTCTTGATGAATACACAGGTGTCAATTAAAATCATTAACCTTTACGATCATTAACCATGGACGATCTGCCACGCCCCGATGGTTAATTACAGGTATAATTGACAGATATCATAGATCAATTAAGGTGCTCCTCCAATCAAAGATTTCCTTGCAGCACTCAACCCGCTTTAGACACACCCACCACAGCTCGATTTTAAGAATTTCGGCCAGCACATCTTTTGATGATTTCTAAATCAGCATACGGTATAATTATTCAGCAGGTGTCAATATCACCTGTTCACTCCATTTACTACTTTTCTCTTACAATTATCAATCAGCCAAAGCGTGGGGCTACATCGTGCATGGTTTGTGTAATACTAGTACCCAAATTAAAAATGTATTTAAAGAGTTTTAGTTCCACTTTTTTTCGCTTTTGAAGTGTTGGAAAAACAATTAATTAACTACATAACTATTTGCAAGACAAAAAAAAGATTCCTACAGTTTATTGTTTTTATATGTTTTTAATTAGAAAGGGTATTTTATTAACATTTTCGCACTTCAATGTTCAAACGACACTGTCGGACCAAAGGGGTTGATTTTCGTTAAAAGAAAGTGTTCTAGAACCCATTCCAGCCAGGTAAATGTCAACTTCTAATACACAGGAAACAATATTAAACCCCTGTGGTGCCGATAGTTTGCACGGGGGTACTAAACATTCACAGGAAACGGCAGGTGAACCCCTGTTGTGCCAGTGGTTTTAGAAGGGAATACAGTCTTATACACAGAAAACGATAATTAAGTAAGCCCCTGTGGTGCGATGGTTTGCACGGAAGGACTAATTATCATAATATCACTTCAAACGAATCATGCAACGTAATCCCAGTAGAGTGTCAGGGAACCATGAATTTTAAACAGAACGTATAAATGAAATAGTATATAGGGCAATTCTACATACTGAAAATTGAAATATATATTTTCCTAAAATGTCTGTACGGCGAATCAAAAAAAAACTTTAAAATTCTATATTTTTCTACGAATTAATTCTGAACTTTGCGATCGGTACCATTTTTAAACGTCCCACAATCAATCGTTAGACTGACTTTTATTTCATCATTCCCGACTAATTATAATTATTTCAAATTGTCCGTTGTGGTACACATCGGTAAATACCACATGGGTATAGGATGCAACATTCAGGCTTTGAGTAGCGCCATCTAGTACAAATCATGTGACCCTCCATGGATAGATTTTTTTTTACTTTCAAAAACCAATTTTATCCTAAAAATGCATATTTGAGCGCTAGGAATTTCACCAAAGTTATTTTTATATGATAGTCTTTCGATGTACAGATTTTGAAAAAATCGTGAACTTACACTTTAATATATCCCGTGATGACATCGGCAACCATATGCGTCAATATGCCATTGACAACGACATCATGTCCCAACCAAGGAAAAGCCTGATCGGTAGCTTGTTCGGGGAAAAAATTTTAATAATAACACCGTTATTAAAATGGTACCTGGCCCATGGACTTGTCATCACGAAAATATACACCGTTTTGGAGTATACGCCATCAGCTTGTGTTCAGAAATTGGGAGAGAAGATCAGCGATGCTCGTCGTGAGGGGGATGTGGACCCACACAAAGAACTGATAAGCCAAACGATGAAACTTATAGGGAATTCTCTTTATGGCAAGACATGCACGGATCAATTACGTCACGTTGACGTCGTTTACCGCAAAGAAAAAGACGTCGAGAGCATGTTAAGAGATCCTAATTTTCGGTCCTGTAACCAGCTAAACTCTGACACTTTCGAAATCGAAATGTCGAAAAAAATTTTAAAATTAAATTTACCTCTTCAAATAGGATTTTTTGTATACCAGTACGCCAAACTTCGCATGCTGCAGTTTTATTTTGATTGTATTGGTCAATTTATAGATCGCCGTGACTTTCAATACTGCTGTATGGACACAGATAGTGCCTATATGGCGCTCTCTGCCGAAACCTTAGAAGAGGTCATCAAACCGGAAATGAGACTCCAATTCGAAAAAGAAAAACATCTCTGGTTCCCACGAGATGATACCCCGGAACATGCCGCTTACGACATGCGAACACCAGGGCTTTTTAAAATAGAAAATGTCAACGATGGAATTATTTCTTTATGTTCAAAAACCTACTACTGTTTCGGACAATCCGATAAGTTTAGTTGTAAAGGTATTAGCAAGAAGTTGAATAACATAACTAAAGATACGTATATGGATGTCCTCCTCTCTAAAAAGTCCGGGTCAGGTACCAACCGCGGTTTCCGGTCCGTGGACAATCAAGTCTACACTTACCTCCAGGAAAGGGCCGGATTCTCGTATTTCTATCCCAAGAGAAAGGTATTAGACGACGGCATCTCCACCGTTCCACTGGACATTTAAATTTGTTCGATCTTTTTTGTACTCTTTTGAGATATATGTTTTGAATATAGGTTTTATGTTATCATTTTTTGTCAATATTTTTATTGATATGAAATAGTACTGGGAATTGTATTTTCTTTTAATAATAGTTTTTACGTTAAATATTTTTTTATGGTAAAGACTAATTTTGTCAAACTTTCTGTTAACCATTTTGTTTGATCGTGGTTAGTGCTCCGTGTCTATCGTAAATATTTTTAAAGTTTTATTTTGAGAACGCAATTCAAGTTCTTTGTAAATATTTTTTAAAGTTTTAGGAAACATGATATTTTGATAAATCATTTTTATTGAGTTTAACTTTTGCTGTTGCTCAATATTTTTATTGAAATGAAATAATAGTTTTTAACCTCCTTTTTTTTAAATGTAATTTTGTCTTTGTAAATATTTTAAAGTTCTATTTGAAAACGTGGTTAATGTTCCGTGTCTATGTAAATATTTTTAAAGTTCTATTTTAAGAAACATGATATTTTGATTCAGTTTTCATTGAGTGTAAATAACACAATTCATGTTCAGAGTAAAGTTATTTTTTTAAAGTTCTATTTTAAGAATATGATGTTGTAAATAACTAAGCATTGTGTAAAATAGTTTTTTGTAAATATTATTTTTGTATATATAAACGTTGTGAACTGTACAAGTCTTTGTTTTCATTAAATTCAAGCCGGTGTCTGTCTAGTCAAAAGGTGAAAGAAGAATCATCAGAAATGTTTTAAAATTACAAATGAAGAAGCATCAGAAATTCTAGCCAAAAGGTTAGATGGAGAAACATTAGAAAAAAAATCAAAAAGGTTTTAAAATTACAAATGGAGAAGCATCAGAAAATCTAGCCAAAAAGGTTGCAGAAACACCACAAAACTCTAACTAAATGAAAATCATCAGAAAATCTAGCCAAAAAGGTTAAATCATCAGAAAAAATGATTAAGCAAAAACAATACAAAACTACAAAATTTATATTAAAGGTCACCCGACAGACGAAGACATTAGAAATAGCCAGGACCTATAATTGACACGACAAAACTACAAAGGAGTATAAAATAAGACTAATCAACATGGGTCGCGATAAACCCACTGGTCACGTGACCTGCAGGTCTTAAAGCTTTTCTCGAAACCCACCTAATCAGTCCCCTCTCTGCATCAGAGATGGATGTACAAAGTTACACACACATAGCGTCCACTTTCTTTAACGATGGGATTATCAACAAGGGTCGAGTCATAGTGTTGTTTTGCTTGACCAAAATCGTAGCCCAGCGCTACCCCCAGCAAAGGGTTTACATATGGAGTATATTTGAAAATGTTATCGAAGGGTTAGGCTACGATACCTATCTACAACGTGCACGCATTGAAGCATTACAACCCGTATAAAACGGGCAACCGCTTTCCTATTGGTTCAGTTCTAAGAACAACCATGGACCGCACACACGTCAGTATTAGATCTAGTGCTAGTTCTATCTACAGAAACTACGACTTTCATTTAGATATCATAAAATTAATTGGAGTCTTGATACTTTTATCACTCATGATAGCTACACTAGCTCTCCTAGGTCAGGTCCAACGATGTGACGATTCAAGAGACTGCATTCGAATGACAACCATGGAACCGACGATGAATCAAAGCTTATGTACTTACTCTGAGCAGTTTCCGTTAACCCAGAATTATTTTCTAACGGTGTGTACGTACCAGGGCGAAGTAAGAGTCGATGTTAGAAAATTTGTAGGCGGACAACCGACCATTTTGGGATACTTTATAAACATGGCGCAATGGAACACACTTCTCACACTCGTTCCCCGAATCGAACAGGCAATCAGTGAAGCGAAGAAGGATGCGACCAATCAGACGTCAGGAAAATAGACCAATGAAATGGCTTCATTTCGACCAATGAAAAAGCGTTAAAATGGACAAATCAAAAGCCGAGAATGGATTTAATAGGAGCAGCTTAGCTTATCCACTTCATTTGAAAGAAACACTGCCACGTAGAATGACCGATATTGTCCAGAAAGCAGCTGAAATGAGTGGTATTGTACCAAACACAAGTCGATATGTTAAACATTTAGGAAACGACATCTACCTTGAACTGAAAGAATGGAAAGGGACAACACGAGTTGACATCCGCTTCTGGATGGACGGCCACATCCCTACCAAAGACGGCGTTAGTTTACAGTTGGAACAATGGAAGGCCTTGTGTGATTTATCTGATGTAATCGACGGTCTGTTTACCAAAATCAAGCAAAAGGAAACCGTACATTGGAGATGTCATATTGGAAACGACATTTACGTGACTATGGAAGATCCACAACTTTACGTAGACATTAAAACCTTTTGGATTCCAGAAAATGAATGGCGATATACACCGACCAAGAGAGGGGCCAGGCTAAGTCGACAACAGTGGACCGAATTGAAGAAAACCATGTCAATGATCGAAGAATTAGAACCAGACATTAAAGACATTGTGCCTATGTATTGATGTTGTGAATAGATTATATATAAATAAATGATGTAAAATGATCTCTTTTGTATTTAATTAATGTTAAGATAACCCTATAAAACATCGAAACAACACAAAAAAACCATCAGTTGTCCTTCGAACCCCGAAGTAACAACATGTCCTATACATGCACATTGTGTAAAAAATCTTACGTGTGGAAGACAGACTTAATACGACACGAGAACGCAAAACACCGAAACATGATTCAACAAGAAACAAATTATAAAAAACAGCAGCAGCAGCAGCAATTGCCATACCCTCATATACTGGAGCAGCAGCAGCAGCAGCCGCAATTGTCATACCCTCATATACTGGAGCAGCAGCAGCAGCAGCAGCAGCAGCAATTGTCATACCCTCATATACTGGAGCAGCAGCAGCAGCAGCAGCAGCAGCAATTGTCATACCCTCATATACTGGAGCAGCAGCAGCAGCAGCAGCAATTGTCATACCCTCTGGGACAGCAGAAAACAAACGAACCTTACTTTATTTACCCAACCAGCGACCCCTTTGCGTTTAACGTACCCGATGGATTACTCCACGATCATTTCATGCCTTGGGCTCATCCGTTCACTAGCGTCATTGCAGGACCTACCGGCAGTGGAAAATCAGTCTTTGTAAGAAGATTCATCGACAATATACAACACATGATGTTACCCCAGCCCGATCGAATATGGTGGTCATACGATGTACAACAGCCTCTATATTCTGGAATGAACAACGTCGAGTTTATTAGAGGACTCCCGGATATCGAGAGCTTGAACCCCGAAGAGAAACATCTTATCGTCATCGACGACCAGATGGACAACGTCACACAAGCCATAGCGGACCTGTTTACCAAATACAGTCACCACAGATCCATCAGTATTATGCTGATCGTACAGAACCTGTTTAATAAAAACAAACACCACAGAACCATCAGTCTGAATACCCACTACATGGTCGTTTTCAAGAACCCCAGGGACACGTCTCAAATAATGGCCATGGCGCGTCAAATGTTTCCCGGAAGAACAAATTACTTTCTAGAGGCCTACCAAACTGCCGTCAGAAAACCTCACGGGTACATGTTGATTGATCTGAAGCAGGATACACCGGAAATTTTACGTTTGAGAACCGATATCTTTCCCGGAGAAGAGCAAATAGCGATGGTAGACCTATAAAAAGGACCAAACGTTCGCGTCTCTGTCAGTCGAGAGACGGATGCCGACGGAGTAACATGGTTTCTCCTCGATTGAAAAAGCACGCTACAGATATCGTGTACCTACAACAAGCTAAACCTTGCGCTAAAAAATATCTCATTGAGAAAGCCGACAAAAGCCTGGTGGATTGTCTGTGTGAAGTAGCCGATAACATCTTGAGAGGAAACGTTCCTTTAACACCGGAACAAAGGATCAAACTACACACCCACAGAAACGGATTGAGGTCTTTAACCGAGAAGAAGGTCCCCTTGAAAAAGAAGAAAACCATTCTACAGAAAGGAGGATTTTTAGGTTCCCTCTTAGCCCCGATAGCATCTCTCGTGACTCCTTTGCTATCACAGCTACTACAATGAGGCAGTTTACCCTGAAACCACAGTTTCTTCAACCACCCACCAGACCTAGACCACCGGTAGACCAGAAAGTAAAGACCATGGATACCCTAGAAAAGAATATGCAGACCCTGTTAGAGAGAGAAGATTTACCTCCAGATAAACGAATAAAGTTGCACGATCAATCTTTAACTCGGTATATGAACATCCTAGACGACTACAGACCACGTCCACATGTACCAGAAGCAACGCAAGAGGATCAAAAGACTCCCAAAGACGTACCAGACCCCATTGAACAAGAGATTCTTCAGAGTGTTCCCAAGACGATGAAAAACAAAGCCGAACTACTATTGAGAAAAATGAAAGCTGACCCAGATATGGAATGGAACCAGAGAGGAGAGTTTCGATACAAAGGAAACCTTCTAGAAGGAACAAACGTGGTAGATCTAGTAAATGACGTCATGCGTAAAAGGAAGAACTTTGAACCACCAGGATGGGAAACCTTTGGAGATGCCTTAAGAGAAGCAAACGTTCCACAAGACTTGATCGGACACGTAGACCGCCGCCAATACATATACAACAGGAAAGGAGTTCCAACACCTCAAGACACTCCGATTTCGAGTCCTTTTCAAACACCAGCCTCGGTAGTCGCTAGAACTCCCTTAAGAACACCGAGAATTCCTAGGATCACGCCCAGTTTACCCAAAATGAAATGGAAAGACTATAAATGATGAAGATATAGAATCAAAGTCATTAAGCGACAATGGAATTGGCCTATTACGACGTCTCTGCACCTGGAAGTTACGGTGGAATTAATAAATTTAAACCCAAGGGTTACACCACAAAAGAAGTCAAAGAATGGTTACAGACACAAGATCCCTATACGCTACACAAGAGAACGAGGAGAAGATTCCCGCGAAGACAAGTTCTGGTCTATGGAAAAGATCATCAATGGCAAGCTGACTTGGTGGATGTTGGCAAAATTGCCTCGTATAACAAAGGATTCAAGTACCTGCTGACCTGTATTGACGTTTTGTCAAAGTTTGCATGGGTAGTGCCACTGAAAGACAAGACGGGAAAGAGTTTAGTAGCAGCGTTTGAAACCATCTTCAAAGGAGAGAGGATACCCATACGGCTACAGACCGACAAAGGAACAGAGTTTACCAACAGAGTGTTTCAGAAATTTTTGAAAGAAAACGACGTGCACTTTTTTACCACGTATAACGACGAAACAAAAGCCAGCCTCGTAGAACGATTCAATCGAACCTTAAAGACCAAAATGTGGAAATATTTCACACACCGGGAAACCCTCACCTACGTAGACGTCCTGAGTGACATGGTGGAATCCTACAATAATACGATACATAGCGCCATTGGCATGGCTCCTTCCGGTGTCACATGGGCGAACCAGACCGTCGTGGCAAAAAGACTTTATGGTAGAGCTGGACCTGGTACCAAGTGTAAACTGAAACCCGGTGACAGAGTGAGACTAGCCAAAACCAGACGTCTATTTAAAAAGGGGTACCTTCCTAACTGGACAGAAGAATTGTTTACCGTCGTCAGATGTATTGAAACTAAACCACCGGTGTACGTGGTGAAGGACGACCACGGCGAAGTTTTAGAAGGCACGTTCTATATCGACGAGCTACAGAAAATTACCAAGAGGGATAACGTATACAAGATTGAAAAGATCTTAAAGAAGAGGAAAAAGGGTCGTAGAGTACAGTATTTAGTCAAGTGGCTGGGATACCCGGAGACATTCAACAGTTGGATCTTTAACCAGGATCTTATAAAACACGATGCAAAGGTGTAATTATTCAGTCGTGCAGATGGCACCGAGCGAGACGGACAGTACAAAGTCGTGGAGAGCCTGTGGAAGAAAGACACCCAGAGCGGAAGTGGTGTACCTGTGCCAAGTCTTCATTCTATACACCGTCATTGTGGTCAGCATCTACAATCTTACCGTGCAGTCGGATAAACCAACCTTGTGGACGGCCCTCCTGAGCAGCAGTTTAGGATACCTCCTTCCGAGTCCAACCATCAAGAAGAAACATGTTCTACCTGACACTTCCGAGTAATAGCTCCATGCATTACTTTCCTGACAACACCCTCACGCATTACCTTACCCGACTTCCTCAACCCATAGATCTGGAAGGCTCGTGGGAGATCGGTCTATCGGAAATACAATACCCCCACAGCTGGTATAATGTCAAGGAGCAAGAAGTGTTTGTGCAAGTACATTACCCACCCAAGAAGAAAAAAGGGGAAGACGTCAAAGATATCGAGATAGACCTGGAAACAGCCATGTTTAAAGCACCAGAGGGATATTACCATTCACCCAGAAGACTCGTCAATTGGTTGGAAAAGGCCAGAGAAAAGGAACACATAGATTATTTCTCTCTACATATAAGCGACATACATCACAAGGCCTGGATTAACGTCAAGCGAGGGTGTCACGTGGTACTCAGTCATACACTCATGGAGATTTTAGGATTTAAAAGACAGTTCATGTTTGCAGAAGGGACCTGGAAAGGTGATCGACCAGCAGACATATCGCGTGGACTCAACGCCATCTTTGTGTATTGTCCCCTGGTGGAACCGAGAATCGTGGGTGATACCCAAGCACCGCTCATGCGAATCGTACCCGTGGAAGGAAAAGATCACGATGACATCAGTCACGTATTTGACCCCATCCAATACGTACCCCTGGCACAGAGAAGATTTCAGACGATCGAAATAGATTTAAGGGATGACACCGGCAAACCTGTGCCATTTGAACGTGGGAGAGTGACGGTGACACTTCACTGTAGAAAGAGAGCACCATCGTACCTACCATGAAGACAAAGTATTACCCAGACGCTAAAGCGTACCAAGAGTATTATTTGAGACAAACGGGAAAAGGATATCCAGTCTTTGCGGGGCGGCGATACCAGAGAGGACATGGTCTAGGCAGCATCATTGGAAACCTATTTAAATCAGCTGTACCCATGTTAAAGAAAGGGGCTAAAGCTATCGGAAAAGAGGCTCTGAGGACTGGATTAGGAATAGCCTCGGACGTCATGGAAGGACAAAACATTAAACAAGCAGCAGAGACCAGAGTAAAAGGAGCGGGAAGAAACCTCGTTCAAAAAACAATCGACGCCGTGGGACCTCCTGGAGAAAAAGCTATAAAAGAACCCGTAAAACGAAAACCTGCCAGACGTCGTCAGACCGTCAAACAGAGAAGACCTAAAGATATCTTTGGATAGACATGGCTTTAGTTCACCCCGATTCCTGTGAATGTGCTAAATCAGAGTTGGACCTCTTTGGAGTACCACCCACACAGACCAGCGTGGAACATGGATACTGGGAACAGAAAGGACTGACTTCCGCTTTGACAGACAGCGGTCCCTACGAATTTGTCATCAGTGGAGCGGGAGATGATTACATAGATCTGGCCAATACCCATTTGTTCGTGGAAGCCCAAATCGTAAAAAACGATGGAGACGCCTTGACTGCAGAAGACGTTGGTCCCGTCAATCTATGGATGCACTCGCTATTTAGCGACATCAGCGTCAGTCTCAACGAGAAATTGGTGTCTCCACCGACCAGCACCTACCCTTACAGAGCCTACATAGAGACACTCTTGAGTTACGGTCCGGCAGCTAAAGATTCACAGTTGACAGGAGTGTTGTGGTATAAAGACACTGCCGGAAAATTGGACGATAGAACCGATGCCAACAAAGGATTCACCGCTAGAAAAGCCCTTGCAGCCACCAGCAAGTCGATACAAATGATGGGAAAACTACACCTGGATTTATTTTGTCAAGACAAGTATTTATTGAACCACGTGGATCTCAAGTTGAAATTGAGAAGAAGCAGGGACCAATTTGCCTTATTCGGAGACGCAGACGACTACAAGATCAAAATCAAAGATTTGTCGCTGTTTGTCAGAAAAGTACAACCCAGTCCTGCCGTGAGAATGGCACACGCCCAGGCTCTAGAGAAGACGAGCAGCAAATACCCGATCAGAAGAGTAGAGGTCAAAGTGGACACAGTCCCCGCCGGAAACATGAACTACATCCAAGATAACATGTACTTTGGACAACTACCGAAAAGACTCATCTTAGGATGCGTAGATAGCGATGCCTTGAATGGAACGATCACCAAGAACCCCTTCGATTTTAAACACAACAAGATCAACTACTTGGCGTTAAACGTGGACGGAAGACAAATACCGGCCAAGCCCCTACAACCAGATTTCACGTCCGGAAGTTTCATCAGAAGTTACATGGGCCTTTTTACAAGCACCGGAAAGATGTACCAAGACGAAGGAAACACCATCGCCAGGGACGATTTTGACAAGGGCTATACCTTATTTGCCTTCGATCTGACACCAGACATGTCGGAATTGGGAACCTTCCAGCTTATAAAACAAGGAAACCTGAGAGTAGAGATGCATTTTGCCGAAGCCCTTGCAGCCACCACCAACATCGTACTGTACGCAGAGTTCGATAACGTCATTGAAATCGACAGGAACAGACAAGTCTTGTTTGACTACAGTGCATAATGAACACGAAGGAGATCGATACCACACTGAAGACATATCCAGGAACCCAACAAGTATTCAAAGGCGTATATGCGAGGAACAGATTACCCAGACATTTGAATGTCCCCTCAGCCTTAGTAGGGAACACGGATCCGGATAACCTCCCTGGCACACACTGGGTAGCCATTTACATCGATGCGAATGGAAGAGGGGAATATTACGACCCAATTGGAAGACCACCGTTTCTAGAAGCTTACGTTAACTTTATGGACAAACACTGTATTAGTTGGACCCATAACACCACGAGGGTGCAAGAAGAAGGATCTACCGTATGCGGACACCACTGTATATTCTACATTGTACATAGATGCCTCGGACATCCCATGGAAGACATTGTGAGGAACCTAGGACGACCAGAAGAAGCTACACACCGCGTTTTGTATTTTGTCAATAAAATTTTGAAAATGTAATAATGGCGTTGTTGTTAATAAAAAGCCTTGTGTTAATAAAATATTTAATTATTAAAAAAATACATCATACATAATAAAACAAACAGCCCCAAGAAGAGACTTTAAAAAAATACAACTTACAAACTACAGTCAAAACAACATATTCCTGTTGGATTACACTCGAAACACCACAATGCATCCTCGACGTTCTGGTGTGTCGTAAAGCAGGGTCTTGCGGTTTTCAGTTCGGGGATGAGATCCGGTATTAATTTAGACACGTCTTTCAACAAATCAAATTGTTCTACGGATAAATCCACACGGCGGTCGGTGGGTTCTTTGTCAAAAGTCTTGTACCTTAGTTCCAATTTGTCACTTAAATATCCCTCGTCGTTTAGATTCCCGAGATGTAGATACAAATTTCCACCTAAGTGTCCTTCTACACTACCAAAACGGTTGTTGTTTATCAAGTCAAACACTTCGTCCACTTCACCAAAATAGTCCACAAACGTGATCCATCTACACAAAGGGAACTCTACGGTTTTCTCCCCTTGCCTTATTGTGATGTGTTGATCTTCTATTATAATACATGCATCGCCCTGAAGATCAAAGGTGGACTTTTGAGGGAAACACACGTCCATATCTTCTTGGTTTGGATCGCCCATGACCTCCACCAAATCGTCGCATCCGTGAGCTATCAACGTGTCACATAGGATTTTGAAGGCCCTAGCCCCTCTTCTCGGCAGAACTTCGTAGAACGCTCTGTTTCTACCTTTATGGGTTGGTTTACTCATTATAAATTCACCCGTTTCATCGTTGAGAATATGGCTTTTGATGAGATCTTCTATCATGGACTCGATAGGGGTTCTTTCAATCAGTAGCTTGTAATTTTTGGTCAATGTTTTTCTGTCTTGTGTATTCATTCTGTAATAAAGAAAGAATAACATAAACATTGGTATACTATTACACATTATACACATAAACGTAAATCAAAACGATACCATTCGAAATTCTAAACCGCCAGATGAACTCTACATGTACATGACAATATTAGACTTACCTTGCAAGAGAGCAATGAAATGCGGCCTTCCTCTATGAAATCTAGTGGGAAAGTGACGCTCCTATTCAAAATTCAAACCATCTCACAAATGACTGCGCTCGCTATCCATTGGATCGTTTAAACTACAAAGAACGATTCCCATTGGCGTCACCAAGGAACACATTCACCGGTTATGAGGACGGGTCTACTCCAACTATGGACGAGTCCACTTTATCCTACACCTTACGATAAAACCCGATACCTCAAGGGGTGTATTGTTCCGAACATACTTCCCGCGAAAAATTGCGCGGGAGACTTTCTGGCGGGAAACTTTTCCGAAATTACCTCCCCCTTTTTAAACCGGAAATAACCGGAAATACGTCATCCAAGATGGCGGAACCGGAAGTCACGTGATCCAAGATGGCCGCCGGGATCCAAGATGGCCGACCGGAACCGGATGTGACGTCATACGCCTGCGCAAAAAAGGGACGTCCCCAGGACGTCCCGAGAAATGCTAAGAGCTTTGGACATCTATACTACTCTGAACTTACTTCTCTTTGGGATCAAAAACTTTTTTTCTAAGACTTTTGTGGAAAATAAATTACTTGAAAAGTATGATTCGCGTTCTAAAGCATCTGATATTTAGTAAATAACAGTTGGGATTGTGGTCTATGCAACTTGCACCATGCCATGTGATTTTGATCCCATTTTCAGGCCTTAATGTCTCTATGAACCTAGATCTTTTTGGGGATTGTAAACTTCTTTGTATGAAAAATTTTATACTTAAAAAGTAGTATACCTAGGCATCGGATATTTAATATGCAGACACCTGGGGTTGTGGTGAGCTTAAGGACTATATAGATTTTGACTGAGGTTCACAGTGGTGCCGACATGCGAGACATACTATAAGAGGCCACAGTTGTTATTATTAACACAAATTTCTTTGAATAAAATTAAAAAGATTTTTAAAAGAAATGCATTTTGAGATTTTTTGCAATCTATACAATTTTTTTTTTCAACTGAAACCCTATTATTTAAGAACAAGAGGCTCCCAGGAGCCTGAATCGCTCACCTGACATATGTGCCTGAAGTAAAGGTTATAAGGCAAAATCTATTTGACGTTGAAAGGGTCATAAGATTAATAAGGGGGTCATCTGACAATATTGTGGATCTTAAGGTGCTGATCACTTTTGTTCTCAATCAAAATCTAAAAATCTGTCACCCTTTTTGAGTTATTAGCAAAAAAATGCAGTTTAACCTAATGTTCTATTTTTAGCCACAGTGGCCATGTTTTACAACCAATCAAAAATGCCCACATCAGTTCTATACACCTAATGCTAATAAACAACAATACCAAGTTTGGTTCCAATTGGACTTATAGTGTCAGAGGAGTTAACGAGGAAATGCTTTTTAAATGCTCAATTTGAACGTTCTAAAGGCAATAACTCCTCAAAGGAAAGATCCTACAACGTTGACTCTTTACATTTTTTGTAGAACTTGATGCGATTAACAATATGCAATTAAAATTTCTCAAATATCTTGTATAGTTTTCAAGATATTGAGCAAAACAGGCGCAAAATATGCAAAAAATCCACAAAAAGGGCAATTACTCCTACATGGGTTGTTGGATTTTCTTAAAAATTTCAGAGCTGCTAGATCTTGAGGTGCTGATCACTTTTGTTCTCAATGAAAATTTAAAAATCTGTCACCGTTTTTGAGTTATTTGCGAAAAACTGCCATATACCCCTATGTTCTATTTTTAGCTACAGCGGCCATGTTATACGACCAATCAATATGCCCACATAAGTTCTATACACCTAATGCCAATAAACAACTATATCAAGTTTGGTTCCAATTGGACTTAAAGTGTCAGTGGAGTTAACGTTTTCAATATAATGAGGAAATGCTGTTAAAATGCTCAATTTTGACATTCTAAGGGCAATAACTCCTAAAAGGAAAGGTCCTACAACGTTGACTCTATTACATATTTTGTAGATCTTGATGTTTTTAATAACATGTAATTTAAATTTCTCAAATATCTAGTATAGTTTTCAAGATATTGAGCTAAACAGGTGCAAAATTTGAAAAAAATCCACCAAAAGGGCAATAACTCCTACTTGGGTTGTTGGATTTTCTTCAAAATTTCAGGGTAGGTAGATCTTGAGGTGCTGATCACTTTTACATAATGCCAGAATTTTGATATCTGTAGCCGTTTTTGAGTTATTTGCAAAAAACTGTATTTTACCCCTCTGTTCTATTTTTAGCAATGGCAGCCATGTTTTACGACGAATCAAAAATCCCCACTTCAGTTCTAGGCACCGAATGCTAAGTTTACGGACGACGGACGGACGACGGACAGACGACGAACGCCAAGTGATGACAATAGCTCACATGACCTTTCGGGTCAGGTGAGCTAAAAAAAGCAATGTGACCTTTTGTTCTTATTGTTTATTGTCAATGGACATACCAATGTCTATTAGCTCTCAGGCAAAAATTGCTCAAGCAGAAAATTAGTTTCACTCCTACATTTGGACACATTAAGACCGTAACATCTATTTAATTATTATTTTTTTTAAAATCGGGATAAGTCATTATATCGTTAATAAAGATTTAAAACGAATTTCGACTCCACAATTTTTTCACAATTTCAATACAAGTGGAAGAATTTCAGAATGGCCAAAAAATCATATATACCTTATAGAGAAATCCTGGAACAACATCTTGTAAGTAATATGATGAGATGAAGGTGGATCCACTGCCATATGCATTCATGTAGTTTCTGAATACTTCATATATCGAAGAACGCTTACAAAATAAATCACAGACATCATGCATGTATTGCTCATTGGGTTGCAAGTACGGTTTATAGCCTTAGGTCACTAAAACCCGAGGAAACGGAAGTTAAACTTATAACAACTTCTTTTGAATTTGAAACTAAATTAAAGGTGTTTTTTTGTGTTCTTTGATATTTTTAAGGACTATGTGCGTGAAAATATCGTATTATACTAAAAGGGTTAATTTGAATTACTATGGACAAAAATAAAACAAATTGTTAAACCAGTGGGTTGTACAAGAAACACGACCATGTTCTATAACGCTTGTTTTATTAAAAAAAATATAAACAAATACCCAAAATGACTATGTTTAAGGGGAGGTGAACAAAAAAGTCAAAGGTCCAATAAGGTTGAAGTTATATTTATAGCACAGTACTACGAGTTATCCTAATAAACTTCGAACGCGAAGCGTGAGTAGTTTATTCGGATAACGAGGTAGGCGGTGCTATAAATCATTTGTAACATGAATTAACTCCGCTCACTGACAAAAATTTAATTGAAAGGCGGAGCACATAATTGTAGCGTGATTATATTTTAATCAATCAAAATATTTATTAATTAGAACTGGCTCATGTCATTGTCTGGCGGGAAATATCAAATAAAATAAATATTTTTTTTTCATTGTTTGAAGGAGGAGTCATGTTTTTGAGGCGGAGCTTTTGGTATGCAATATTTGGGTCTTTGGTGTTGATTATTGCATGGAATGGAAATTTCCCATTGTGTTTATATAACACAGGTGACATTTTATGCAATATCATTCAGTTGAGGTGATTTGGAATACAAATACTTATTAGTACTTATTTATTCTTTCTGAAGATCAAAGGAAAGTTCTCAATTCATGTTACAATTTTTTAATATTTTCTAAATCCTCTATAATCTCTGCTTTTATCATTTTTATACACGGACATTGATTTTCCCATGAACATCTTTTTTTCCCACTTTTCTAAGAAAATATGTCTAAATAAATCAGACATAGATAATCAACAAGCCTTAGATTCCCATACCTCCAAGTTCAAAAACTGTTTGTAAAACTGTGTTC
>CAXARO010001043.1:0-19462 GCA_963971305.1 Arcuatula senhousia
GAAAATCAATATAGGTCTGAACCCTGCAAAGTCTACCGCTGTACTGAGAAATCTAAAAACTAAGTCGTAAAGTCATTCAAAAATGACGTAGAGCGCGCGCGACACCATAGAAACCTACAAATAACAAAGTGTCGCTATATATAGTAACAAAGAAAATAAACTAAAAACTTAAGCCCCCCCCCCCCAATTTTTGTACTTACATGTATGCGCGATAACTTACATGTATGAAATAGCCCCCCCCCCTCAAAAATTGTTTGTCATGTAAAAAAAACAAAAACAAACATGAAAAGTTATTTAAAAAACAAACAAAACGAAAGTACAAAAATACACACAGAAAATACGGACGGACGGACAGACAGACATACAAACATGTAAATGACATAACATCCTTTAAGACTCAGTGAAAATGGCGGAAATAGTCCTCTAAAATGTGAAAAGACCCCTTCTTATTTTTTCTATGAGCAACTGACGTATAATATTTTTATTCTAATTCTTCTTTAACAACACTGAGACTTAAAAAAAATAATGGTTTCACCATTTCTGAACGGATTGACCTGAAACTTGGTACACTGCTAGCACTACATTAGAAACAAGCACAGCTCACGCTGGAAGTGTGTACCTAGCATAGTTTTCGAGATATGCCCCCGCGGGCTTTTTTTTATGAAATGTTGTGCGCAGATAAACTACCAAGTTTTTCAACCGATCGAGCTGAAATTTTGCACAGTTGCTTAGAATAATGAGCTCTCGCGTTGTAGCTAAAAATAAAGTCTGTACCTGGCCCCATTTTGAAGTTACGCACCTTTCTGGTTTTTACTCAAAAATCGCTAATTTAGCCAAAAATAAACTTTTCCGTGCGGAAATTTTTGGTGCCCCCTCTCCGTAAAAATGTGCCCGACTGAAATCTGTCAAACATTCCAGCCGGGTCCACTTATTTTTTTTTATACAAATTTTTGTTCTAATTTTTCGAAATTTCAAAAAACGTAACTTGACCCCTCTTTGTACTTTTGTCAAATGCACCGGAAGTGCCAAAATGCTGTCAAAACTAGCTGATATCCTAGCCAAATGTATGCACTAAAAGTCCCCGTTTACAAAAATGTCCTCAGGTTTATGAGTTTTTCAAAATTAAAGTTTTCTGCAGTCCCGTAAAACACACAAATTCCTGACGAATTTCCTCCAAATTTCACTATTCAACGTTATTCCTGTTTCGAAAATTGAATGTTTTCACTAAATTCGTCCTTAACTATTTAAAATAATCCAAAATGAACTAATTATGTCACTACTTTTGCCTGTCATCAAATGTTGTAAATTATTGTCAAAAGATTCCCGGGTCATAACAGGCACATTCCAATTATAAACTTGCTCATCCGTGACGTTCATGTATTCTAACTGTATACGTTGAGAGAATGGAAAATCAATATAGGTCTGAACCCTGCAAAGTCTACCGCTGTACTGAGAAATCTAAAAACTAAGTCGTAAAGTCATTCAAAAATGACGTAGAGCGCGCGCGACACCATAGAAACCTACAAATAACAAAGTGTCGCTATATATAGTAACAAAGAAAATAAACTAAAAACTTAAGCCCCCCCCCCAATTTTTGTACTTACATGTATGCGCGATAACTTACATGTATGAAATAGCCCCCCCCCCCTCAAAAATTGTTTGTCATGTAAAAAAAACAAAAACAAACATGAAAAGTTATTTAAAAAACAAACAAAACGAAAGTACAAAAATACACACAGAAAATACGGACGGACGGACAGACAGACATACAAACATGTAAATGACATAACATCCTTTAAGACTCAGTGAAAATGGCGGAAATAGTCCTCTAAAATGTGAAAAGACCCCTTCTTATTTTTTCTATGAGCAACTGACGTATAATTAAGGTCTTTCCCACTACAGTGGAAAGACCTTATTGTATTTCTTCTGATTATTAAGGTCTTTCCCACTACAGTGGAAAGACCTTATTGTATTTCTTCTGATTATTATTATTAAGGTCTTTCCCACTACAGTGGAAAGACCTTATTGTATTTCTTCTGATTATTATTATTATTATTATTATTCTTCTTCTTTTCCGCGGTCACTATAACAAAAGTGTCGCGACATAACTTTACGACATTTAGTACCATTATTCGGTCATACCCTGACTCGCCTTGACTGACCCTGCGAAACCGATCTATTTTTAGTAACGGAGTTATCTGCCCCAGACCGAAAACCCTTGTTATCAGATAATCTCAGAAACCGTAACCGGTATCAAAAATCTAAAGTGTGGAAAATGTCATTTGACTCCTAGGGATGATTTGTAGATCAAAAAAAATATTTCCGAACAACTTCCTGGTTACGCGTTTTTGAGTCGAAACCTGTCGCGACACGTCAAATTTTTTTTCTTCAAAACGGTTAGTCCTAGAGACTTGGGACCTTCACCAATCATCACGGATGACATATGTTACATTTAAAAATGTCAAGGTCAAAGGTCAAATCTCAAGGTCAGAGGTCATGGTACACCTTGTTTTCAATTTCCCTCAAAAACCATACAAAAATTAAGCAGACATGTAATGGGGAAAATACTCGTCTCATTTAGACCTTCATTTGATATATAGGGTTGAACACTGTGCGACAAACCGTTTTCGAGTTATGGCCCTTAACGCGTTTCGGTTAAACGGTTTTTGGCTCATAACTTGAAAACGGTTCGAGATACCATAGTAAACATATGGGTTATTTGAGACCGTAAACTTATGCCCTCCGATATAAAACCAAAGTCGCATGGCTACGGACAGCCATTTTCAAAATGGCCGCCATCGGAAATTGTTTTTTGAGTATAACACAAAAACTGTAAAAAATTTAAGCGGACAATAAATGGAAAAAATGTTCGCCACGACGAAAGCTACAAAAAATGATTCAGGTGCGAAAGCGTAAAACTTGTTGTTTTTGAGTTACGGCCCTTGATTCGTAATTAAAAAATGTTTTTTTAATTATAACTTCTAAACGGTTACAGATGGTGAATGAAATGTAGGTAGATAGATATTTGATAGAGAATTAAAAGACCTACAATTTGAGTCCAAACAGTGTATGATTTGGTTGACTGGTTCCAAAATGGCGGCCAAAACAAGTTTCGCGAAACACGTTTTTTGCCTATAACTTGAAAACCATAACAGATAGTATAGTAAACATGTATACTTAAATGAATCAGAATGCCAAGACCTACAATTTGAGTCCAAGGTCAAAGGTCATGGGTCAAGGTCATTCCCTAGCAACAAGGTAACATTTATGAAAAGTCCATAGCAACCATATATATTCTTAACCAAGACTACTTTCCGAGTTTAGAGTTAAAATTTGTCAACCGGAAGTAACCCTTAGTCCATAGCAACCAACAAAATGTCCTTAGCAACCATCCTTTTTCTGACACTAGGCCCCTTGATCTTTATTCTGGAACCTATTTGACAACTATTGGTAACCTCATATCGAAAACAAAATGACTCATTTGTCTATAGTACTTGTATTTGACACCATAATGCTAACATGCTAAAGCGACAGAGAGACAAGAGACAGGGAAAGACCTCTCATTTGTTCTCTGAACAAATGGCATTTTAATTATTATTATTATTCTTCTTCTTTTCCGCGGTCACTATAACAAAAGTGTCGCGACATAACTTTACGACACTTGGTACCATTATTCGGTCATACCCTGACTCGCCTTGACTGACCCTGCGAAACCGATCTATTTTTAGTAACGGAGTTATCTGCCCCAGACCAAAAACCCTTGTTATCAGATAATCTCAGAAACAGTAACCGGTATCAAAAATCTAAAGTGTGGGAAATGTTGCTGGACTCCTGGCAACATGTCATCACGCAAAAAAAAAATTTTTGATCAACTTCCTGGTTACGCGTTTTTGACCTGAAAAGTGTCGCGACACGTCAAATTTTTTTTCTTCAAAACGGTTAGTCCTAGAGACTTGGGACCTTTACCAATCATCCTAGATGGCATATGTTGCATTTAAAAATGTCAAGGTCAAAGGTCAAATCTCAAGGTCAGAGGTCATGGTACACCTTGTGTGCAGATAGGCTCAAAAACCATACAAGATAGAAGCAGACATGTAATGGGAAAAATACTTGTCTCATTTAGACCTTTATTTGATATAAAGGGTCAAACACTGTGCGACAAACCGTTTTTGAGTTATGGCCTTTAACGCGGTTCGGCTAAACGGTTTTTGGCTTATAACTTGAAAACGGTTTGAGATAACATAGTAAACATATGGGTTATTTGAGACCGTAAACTTATGCCCTCCGATATAAAACCAAAGTCGCATGGCTACGGACAGCCATTTTCAAAATGGCCGCCATGGGAAAATGTTTTTTGAGTATAACACAAAAACTGTAAAAAATTTAAGCGGACAATAAATGGAAAAAATGTTCGCCACGTCGAAAGCTACAAAAAATGTGTCAGGTGCGAAAGCGTAAAACTTGCTGTTTTTGAGTTACGGCCCTTGATTCGTAATTAGAAAATGGTTTTTTAATTATAACTTTTAAACGGTTACAGATGGTGAATGATATGTAGGGTTCATTTGATAGATAATTTAAAGACCTACAATTTGAGTCCAAACAGTGTATGATTCGGTTGACTGGTTCCAAAATGGCGGCCAAAACAAGTTTCGCGAAACACGTTTTTTGCCCATAACTTGAAAACCATAACAGATAGTATAGTAAACATGTATACTTAAATGAATCAGAATGCCAAGACCTACAATTTGAGTCCAAGGTCAAAGGTCATGGGTCAAGGTCATTCCCTAGCAACAAGGTAACATTAATGAAAAGTCCATAGCAATCATATATATTCTAAACCAAGACTTCTTTCTGAGTTTAGGGTAAAGTTTTTTCAACAGGAAGTAACCCTTAGTCCATAGCAACCTTCATATAAGTCCTTAGCAGCCATACTTTTTCTGACTTCAGACTCACTGCTCTTTACTCTAGAATATTTTTCGCAACTAATAGTTTAATACTATTGTCAAAACAGACTCAAATAGCCTAACCAAAAGTAACGGTTATCATAACACTAATAAGAACATTGGAAAGTTTTTCTTCTTCTTTTCCCCGGTCAATATACGAAAAGTGTCGCGACATATCTTTTCGATACTTGGTACCATTATTAGCGAAACATGGTTTTGCCAATAACTTTAAAACTGTAACATATTGTACGGTTCCATAGTAGACAAGTCTACAGTAATGATTCTTGTAACTTAACTGCAGATTTATGTCATTTGAGTGGTTAAATTAAATTATAGGAAATGTGTTTTTTTGCAATAATTTTCAAAGCGAAACCAATCTCAAATTTGTCTAGTATGTTTTACCTTGTTCTGTATTGTCTCCTTTGATATTTATCATTCCAGTTCTGATATTTTGTTATTACTACTATTGAGATGTCTCTTTGGACTTTAATATCATAATCCCAGCTACAGGAATTTTGTCTAGTATTTACACACCGTACTTACCATTGAAAACTAATCATAATCTTATGAATATTTCTACCATGCTTTTATAGGAAACTCAAAGCGTAATCATTAAAATGGTTATCTGTAAAGCAGCCAAACAAAAACAAGAGGCTCCTGGGGAGCCCAGGAGCCTAAGTTGCTCACCTGCTGGTCCTAAAGCTTTAAAAGACTCTTCTATGACCCCTATATAAAAGGGTCTGTCCTGTGACAAATTAAAATCAATGGAGACTTTTGTGCAGCTTATATTGAGCTGAAGGTTTAAGCAAGCAACAGCTCATCTCTAATAGATTTCAATTTATAGGATAAAAACATGAAAAAACACCAATTCGACTTTTTTAGGGCCATAAACCCTATAATGGGTCATCTGACAAGTTTTTGTGGAGGACACCTTAAGGATCAATCATACCAAGTTTCATTAAATTCTGTACATTTGTGTATATTAGTTTCAAAGAAGATTTTTGAACAGGAGCCTAAGTTGCTCACCTGCTGGTCCTAAAGCTTTAAAAGACTCTTCTATGACCCCTATATAAAAGGGTCTGTCCTGTGACAAATTAAAATCAATGGAGACTTTTGTGCAGCTTATATTGAGCTGAAGGTTTAAGCAAGCAACAGCTCATCTCTAATAGATTTCAATTTATAGGATAAAAACATGAAAAAACACCAATTCGACTTTTTTAGGGCCATAAACCCTATAATGGGTCATCTGACAAGTTTTTGTGGAGGACACCTTAAGGATCAATCATACCAAGTTTCATTAAATTCTGTACATTTGTGTATATTAGTTTCAAAGAAGATTTTTGAACAATTGTTAGCAGAGGATAGACAACAACAACGGATGCCAAGTAATGGCAATAGCTCACAAATATAGTAGTTTCAAAGAAGATTTTTGAACAATTGTTAGCAGAGGATGGACGACAACGATGAATGCCAAGTGATGGCATTAGCTCACATAGACCTTTGGTCCAGGTGAGCTAAAAAGGTACCAAAGTTATGTTAGCTACTTGTGCAAAGTCTAGGAAACAGCTCTTGTGATTATTTCTTTATCATATCTTTTTATCTACTGACGCGGGGCCACTAGGCAATCTGCCCACCTTTGCACCAGCACAGAAATAAAATAATGCCTAGGGAGGGAATCGAACCCTCTTACGTCAGTATACCAGAGCCCTGTTAGCTACCTGTGCAAAATCAAGATTTGCACAAGTACCCACCTCCCACGACGAGGACGTAGGGTTGGATTTTTGGGAGGCAAGTAATTTTTATTTAGTTTTCTTATTTTGAAGTTGCATAATGAATCAATAAAATCATTATTAATATTTCATCTTTACCAGGATTGCCTCATGATAACTGTAGTATGTTGGAAACACTGAAATTTCTAAAGGATCAATTCCTTTGAAGTACACGTGGTCAATCAGTGTACCACCCTCTGTTGTTGGACTTGTCACTAACTGTCTGAATCCAATTGATTCCATGTAATTCAAGACAACTGTGTCACCTTTAAAGATGTTCAGATTAAAGTCACCCAAAACAATTAGTTTTTCTGTCTTTAGCAATAACCTTTCAATAAGAGGTATAAAATTTTCCATGAAATCATGAATCGGGTGCTTTTGAGTCCTGTAGATTGTGACAACGACTACATCTAAACTCACAACTTTAAAAACAAAGCATTCTAAATTTTTATACTGCACTTCAACATTTTCAAACTGAAACCCTTCTTTGAAAAAGACTCCAACGCCTCCATGCTGCATTCCCTTTAAAGTTGAATGTAACTTGCTGTTAGTACTAAATGCATCTGCTCTTGTAATATGTTCAAGTGTAAATCCATCAAGATTACAGTTCATCTCATTTTGTAACCAGGTCTCTGTCAAGCAAATAAAGTTAACATTTTTGACAATAGGGTTCTTTCTCAAATCTTCGACATGGCTTATCAACCCTTCAATGTTGTGGTACATAAAGGTCATGCAATCAATGTCAGGTGAATCTTCATCCTCATTTAAAAACTTCTTCATTTTTAAAAGCCCATTAGCAACTTCAGGATCGCAATAAATCTTTGCTTTCAGTACCTTTTCATCTATGTCCTTTATGTACAAGCCATCAAGAGAGGTCACTCGACTAAGTGCTACATAAGCTTGACCACATGAGAAGCACTTGTTTAAGTTAATAACACATTCCTTTACAGTTAAACCTTGAACTTTGTGTACAGTGCAGCCCCAAGCAAGCTGGAGAGGATATTGTTTTCTACTCCCATTGTTTTTAGGAACATCTTCTGTTGATGGTTCAATTCCAATGCATCTTTTCCCATTGATATTTTTCTGTGCAGTTGCAATTTTGCCAACTTTTTCATTATCAAAGTGAACATATATTAATTGGGGCAATTTGTTTAATCCATTCTCCACAACTTCCATCACTGTGCCAATAACACCATTTACTAGACCATCCTTGGTATCAATGTTCTTTATTAACATTACTCTGGCACCTACTCCTAGCAGCAATGAAGATGGTAATTGTATGTCTTTTTCTGAGAAATGGGATGATTTTCTTACTAGCTGGCCACTTGCTTTCATTTTCTGATAGTCTTCAGCTTCAAGTAGTTTAACATCTGATCCAAGCTTCATAACCATGTCATTGTTGTGGGCTTTAATTTCATCATTTGTTGCAAAGATATGCAAAGCACTTTCTGGTCCTTCTTTTACTCTGCTTTTCAATACTGACAAGTCATCTTGATCAAGTTGATTGTTTTTTGTTCTTACTCTAATCCTATTGAGAATTTCTGCAAATTGACTATCGTTCTTTTGACGCATGATCTCGTCCAACTCAACAATTTTAAACAACTCATTCCATAATTGGTCCATAGGATTGGATGGGTCATCTACATACAATTTGTCCGACTTCTTAGTTTTTACTGGTGGTAACTGGTAGAAATCTCCAACAGCAATCACTGATACACCTCCAAACAAACTGTCCTCTGGCATTTTCTTGATCTGTCTCAAACGTTGGTGGATGAAAAATAGTAGTCTTTTATTGACCATTGAGATTTCATCAATGATGATGACCTGTAGAGATTCTAATTTTGAACGCAATGTGTTTATTTTGTCTTCACTCAATAATGCATGATCCATTGACAGATTTTTATAAATGCCTAATGCACTGTGTATTGTCATTCCAGAGATGTTGAAAGCTGCAGTACCTGTAGGAGCTGTAAGCAGTACACAATTGTCATCTGGCTGTTCTAGAATCCTTGACAGTATTCTGGTCATTTCATAGTACAGACATTTTATCAAATGGCTTTTTCCAGTTCCACCTCCTCCAGTTATAAATACATGAAAAGGTTCTACAGTTTCTCCATTTGCTTTCCTTAAACACCAATCTCTTATCTTATAAAAGATTTTTCTCTGCTTACTATTCAAATTTTGCAATAATGGAGTAATTTCATTCTTTGGGAACAGAGAGGTTGTCAAAAAATTTGAACCTTGGGGTGTGTCATTTTGATTGAGGTCTGGTATTGTTTCCTCAGTTACCTCATCCTCTGCAGTGGATATCGTACCTTCTATGTTACATTCAAGTCTTTCTGCTTCAGTTTCAGGACACAGCTGAGCCCATGCATCTTCTTCATACCCTCTCATTTCTAAATCCTTTTCAGCTCTATCTAAAGATTTGTCAATTTTAACATATTTAGCTTTGTTGCTCTCAACAATACTTTGGACATCAGTAATTTGCTTACTATTGCTCAATTTAATAGACCCATTAATGAAGAACTGCTCAAAGGTCTCAAACTGTGGAGGTTTAAGCTGTTGATCTTCTCTGTAAGGTAGAAACAATTGGAGCATACTTTGGTAGTACTTCTCTGGTGCTGTTTCTTGACAAAATCTAGGATATCTTATGACTGCAGGATTTGTTCGAGTTCGCTTTCGAATGTACCCAAGATTCTTCATTAGCTTGAATGTGGTTTCTTCGTTAATTTTTTGGGGAACTTGTGATTTAGCAAGAACACTGTAATCTGAGCAAAATTGTGCTAAGCACATATCTTGAAACATTGCATTATTTGGTCTTGCTTTGTATCTGTCAACAATGTTTGTCATCCACATTGCTTCATCATCTGTTTCTTCACTGTCATCATTGTTTCGAATCTTAGCAGCATTTTTTGCTCTCTCAATTTCTTTCAAAGGAACACTCATTCTACTTGGATTTGACCCTAGTGGAACAAACTCTACTTTCCTAGAACATCCTTTTAAATTCAAACCTGTAACCCTATACACTGCTTCTTGTGCACTGATTTCTCTGTGATGCAGGTATGCTGTGCCAACCTTTTTCATAGTCTGTTGAGCATTAAGGTTACCTTCAGCAGCTTCATTTTTAGTCTGTTGTAACAACAACCCTAACTCTCGTTCAGCTTTGCTGATGTAGCTTATGATATATACCACACAGGAATATTCATCTAATACATATTGAATGTCCATGTTGGCATTCCAGGCTCGAAGAAGATGTTCATTGTATTGATTGATGTAGATTTCATCTGTGTTTCTTTTAAGAATAACTGTATTTCTCTTTGCTACAACAGCACAAATATTTTCAAAGTCTTCTTGTGACATTCCTACTTTCTCTAGCATTTGATCAACAGACAATCCATCATTTTCTTTATCAAGAATAACATCCCATAATTCTTTAAGTTTCTGCTTAGCCTGTTTTTCTGTATCTTCTGTTGTATCTACTACTTCAGCTATAAATGTCTGATTAGAAGGTGGTCTTGGGAAGTTGAATCTGCAAGTTGTACCTTTCTTTTTACATGACTTTGAATGATTTTTGCTGTGCTGGTGAAGAGAAGTAACCATTTCATTCAATTCAAAATCCACCTCTTTATCTGGTATTGCACATGTAATATACTTATTAATGAAGTTAACAACATCTGCATTACTATCTATACCAAATATAGGAGCACCTTCAATCCAGAATAAACAATGTGCATGGGGAGAACCTCTCTGCTGAAATTCTATTCTGTAGAAGTAATCAATAACTTTTCCAATAGGATTTGCATCAGACAAAATTACTTCTTTCAGGAAGGTTTGAAATCTATGATCAAACATCCTTGCTAGTGTCACTGGATTACTGTATAACACTTTGCATTTCTCATTCCAGTCTAGATCTTGTACATTTCTAGTATCACCCTGTTGCTTCATTACAGTCTCCAGCATTTCTGACCATCTAAAATCAGCAGAAGAGAATGAACAAAAGAAGGTAGGTTTTGCCAACTGTCTTATCATAGCAAACATATCTTTCTGCGTAGCCTGCCAATAAGGTGGTGTTCCCCTTATAGGTTTTAAGTACTTAATGGCTTCATCTTTTTTCATTAAATCCCTTAGACACTCTTTGTTAAGAAGCATGTTACTTGTAATTTTTTTTCCATCTGGTGCTATTGGTGATTGTTTTCTTAGTGAAATCTGTACATTTGACATTACTTGATCCAGCTCAGATAGATACTGAGCAAAAAATATGTACGAGGTATCTTTGGCAAATCTGTTGTCTACACTCATTAATCTCATATTAAAATACCTAAGAAGTGATAATCGTTCTTCTCTTTCTTCTTTGAAGGTATTGATTCCACTTGGAAAGTGTGTTGGAAAAGACTTTGCTTCAATTCCATCTTCTTGCAAGACACTAACCGGTTTATTGCCAGCTGCTGGGGAAATATCAAATACTTCATCAAAACATTGGTCTAGCATTTCTTGTCCAATATCAGCTGGTTGTAGACAGGTATTTAGTTGAACACCTCTAAGTTTATCATCCAAATATGAATCTTCATCTTTAAATTCATTGTCATTATTTGGCAAGTCTTTTTCTACCAATGTGTCTTGAGTAATTGATTTATCATTATCAGTTTGTTCTTGGTTAACATTTTGACTAATCCCATCTTTCTCATTCATATTTTGAATACTGTATTGTTCTTCTGAATTATCTTTCTCTGGAATAGGGTTAAGCCAACTTTCTGCTAGTTGAACATCTGAATACCAAACATTGTTCTGTTTCAGAAAGTTTAAGGCTGTTTCAACTTTTTTTGTGCTGATATATTGATACTCCTGATAGCCTTTGTACTCAATCTTTCTCTTCAGTTTGACTGCTAACATTCGGTTATCATCCTCTGACCTTGGTAAAGTTGATGTTAAATGCTGTATATTTGAAGGGACACAGACAACAGGACCATGAACTCCTTTCTGTCCTCCTTTAGGCAATCCAAGTATTTTCATAAATGGAATATTTAAAGCAACTAAATGTTGTTCAAGACTGTTGAGTGTGCTCAACTCTGAAGGTACTTCCTGTAATTCTAGATTATTTGCAAAACTTTCAGCTGGTACAGTACCTACTAACAACTTTCTATGGCATGTATAACAAATCCAAAGAGAGGTTCTACTAGAATTTGCATATTTACAAGCTGTCTCACAATCACCATTGCATTGGTGCACATACTTATTTGAAATGCATTTCTTTGATAAATTGCCTACTTCTAAACCTTTCTTTTCATATGTTTTGTAATCACATTCGATTACTTGTTTTCTGAAAAGCAATCTAAAACAACAACCACAAACAAACTCTGGACCATTTTTTGATTCTAATGTGAACTTTTGAATAACATTTTCAATTTTTCTTAGATTGTCTTTTTCTGCTTCTCTTCTTTCATTAGTTTGTCTTGCTATTTTTTTTCTGTGGTCTTCATCAACAAGATATTTCTTGCTACTTGCTTCCTTGACATTTTTACAATGCTCCTCGTCAGTGGCATACTTGTTTTTGCTTGCATCCTTGACATTTTTACGATGCTCCTCGTCAGTGGCATACTTGTTTTTGCTTGCATCCTTGACATTTTTACAATGCTCCTCGTCAGTGGCATACTTGTTTTTGCTTGCATCCTTGACATTTTTACAATGCTCCTCGTCAGTAGCATACTTGTTTTTGCTTGCATCCTTGACATTTTTACGATGCTCCTCGTCAGTGGCATACTTGTTTTTGCTTGAATCCTTGACATTTTGTTGGAAAGTTTCATCATTGGCATACTTGGTAATACTTGCATGGATCTTTTCATTCCTATACATTTCATCGTTATTGTACATTGCTTTACACCTTCGTTTCTTCTCTTCACTATAGTCTGAATCATTAGCATACTTGTCAGTGAGTTTTCTCTTAATAGATTCTTTGTCAGACTGATATCGGCTTTTCACATCATCTCTAAATGCAGCATCTGTAGCATATCTTTCTTTAGCTAATTTCAATTTTCTATCTCTTACTTCAGGTGTTGACTGATACTTTTCTTTTTCTATGTCTTTCTTCTGTTTTTTAGGAGGTGTTAAGCCAATATTTTCAAAGTTCTCATTTGTCAACAAGTCTTTTAAGTTCATTTTCGTCCTTTTCAGATTATTTTCATTTCTTTTTGTAGTTTCATCTGTGTTTGAATCTTGCATGACACTTGTAACAACTTCATAGTGGTTGTTCTGATGTTTAAGGTATATAGCAAAGTCATTAATAACACTATCTTTATCTATTTGCTGAACAGAATATCTTAACCATTTTCCATCTGTGAAAGTATAAATGTCAGTCTTCATAAGATCAGCAGCTGCTATTATTTCAACGGCTGTTCCCCAACTACTATTTTCTATCATTCTGTTTGAAGCTAAATGTTCTTCTAAAGACCCAAAGTCCACAAAGGAAGATAATCTGTCGGCATTCTGCTTACTATGATTAACAATAGCTTCTCTCATGATTGAATAGAACTCTTGTCTTTGAGAAACTGCAAAAGATAAAGCTCGAAACAAACAGTTTCCATCACCAACAATGCTTTTTGTGTTTTTAGGGTTTCCCATGCTCATTACAGGCTTATAACTACCTGATTTGGTGACATATTTTGATGGTATTTTTAATTTGTGACATAGTTTCCTTCTTAGTGCAACATCAGTTGGTTTAAAATCAAACTTAACATTTGCCACTGAACTAACAAATTGCACATCAAAATCAGAGCTTACCTCTGTCTCAATACTTAAAGTGTTTTCTTCACCAGCACAATCTGTATCTGTGTTTTCCAAACCACATTTTGAAGGCAAATCACAATTTTCATCATTTTCGGTGCAAACCACATTTTGCAATCTGTCAATAGAACCATCATTAGTATTTAAAACAGTAGCACTTAAGGAATTTGCTTGTGGAACTTGGAGATTAACACCAGTAATTTCAAATTGTACTTGAGTGTCATTTTTTACAAAAGTAACAAGGTGACGATATAAATGATCAACACTCTGGAGTCTCATGACTATGCTTGTGCCATTACTTTCAGGCAGACCAAAATCATTTCTTGCATGTGAATCGAATAGAAATAATCGGTTTTCCTGTTTTATAACTAAAGAAGTTGAGCCTTGTACACAAATAAAACAACCATCTGTTTCAATCAAAGATTCTTGAATAGCCTGATCTAAAGGCAAAACACCAGAGATATCAATATTTTCATCCATATTGATTAAAGCAGCATATGATTCTTTCATATTAATATTTACCAACATGTCATTTAATTCTACTTGAGATGGCAAGTCAGAAACTAAAAGCAGCTCATTGTTTCCATGAATCCAGGTGTACAAGTTATTACCCTGAGTAAGAATTGTGTCTAACATAACAACATTCCAATGACTGACTGTTGTCAACTTACTTTGAACTAATGCTATCAAAGAATTAGCAACACATTGTTTTCCTGCATTTAAACCAAATCTTAGACTACCTTGATGGAAACTACCTCTTACCAAACATTGTGTAGACAAAGAGTGTGGTAAAATATCACATACCTGATTTACTGCACTTAATGAATCTACATGTAGTTGGTTGTTGGTGCTGCCAAGCTTCAGATCAGTGCTACTTGTTAAAAAATCTAATCTGTTGTCTGGGTCTTGCTCAGTTCCAAGTATAGCATCAGATTTGTTTTCAAGCATAGATTTTTGTTTATTGTCAGTATCTATATTTGTGTTATATTTCGTAATAAATTCTGTGTTTAAATTCTGTGTTATAAATTCTGGGTGCATCATTTTGTCAGATTCCATGATTATACTGGTGGGGTGTACAACCAGTTTCGTCTGATCTGCAACGCCTAAGTTTGGCGAGGGTACACTCGGTGGTGTACAAACCCACGGTGGGGAGTCAGAGCTCGGCGGCATGTCCTTTTGGACACACAGACTTCCCTGAGATGATGCAGAACTCAGGGCATTAGGACAATTTTTCTCGCTAGCAGAGCTAGGAGAAGCCATTGCCCTGGCTAGGGGTTTTTCCTCATCCCGAGGTGCCATCCCCATGGAGGCTGGACAATTTTTCTCACTTGCAATGCAAGGAGAAGCCATTGCCCTGGCTAGGGGTTTCTCCTCAGACAGAGGTGCCAACCCCTTAGAAGCATTATCTGCTGCGGCCTGGCGCCTCTCTCTCATTCTCTCCCTCTGCTCTTTTGCTTTCTGGGCTTTGCATTTCCCTTTCCGTGCCATATCTGAAAATATAAAAGAAATAATATTTTTAAAACCAAAAGAATTAAACATACAACAAAATTCAAGACAATTAATTTTGCATAATAGATTAATATTAAAAGAATATATGTTCAAATTCTTCCTCTTTTGTTGCATTATATATTAGTAACATGCTTAACAATTAACTTAGTTTAATGAACAGGTATTTTTAAAGTAAATAAAGGTAATAACAAAACTACAGAACTTGAATGGTCGATCTCATTGTCAGAAACTGATATTAGCAGGGGCCCAGAGGCCTACAGCCCCTAGATTTTGAGCTGGGCTACTAACATATTGGAAAAAAAATTATATGAACATATAGACATTATACAGCAAAGATTAGGTCTGAGCTACCATCTTCAATTCCCCAAAGCTGCTGTCAAGATTAGGGGTGTGCTATTTAACCCTTACTCCTTGACAAATTTATTGAAAAATTTGTAGTAGCTGAACACAAAATATTTTAAAGTCTGTTTTACACAAACCACAGACCCCTGGTAACTATAAAAATATTGAGTAGTATGTATAAAGTATGAACTTAATACATACTACCTTATACTTTTATAGTCAACAGGGGCCTGTGTACAAACCATGACACTCCTTCACCATATGGTTTACTATCTACATGTACAAGCCAAGTTTCATGCATTTCCTTTCAGAAGATTATCAGTTGTGTTTCAGAACTTTTTAACTGACATACATAACAAAACCTATGTTTATTTCCACAAAAGTGGAAAAGACATATATGTATCAAGAACCTCTATTTGACAATGATAACAAATACATAGTGATGGCAACAATTAGGAATCGACGGAAGTCTGTAATGTAGAACATGAACTTCAGAGTTGTAAATCTATAGGTGCTTATAAAACCTTTCCCAAACAGTTAACTGTTGCTAGTTTTATCCACCTAGAACTAACTATAGTTGAGATATGGAATCACTCATTAATTCTTACCAAGTCTATTATAATGTATTGAATACAGGCAAATTTTGACCCATACTTTCACTCAATTGCTGCCTATTTTTGGCTAAATTACACAAAGTTCATACTAAGCAGATACCAAAATTGCCTGCTGTTTTTATCAAAGTGCCTGTTACTCAAAAAGTTAATGACATCCTTCGAATATTGAATGCCAAAAAATCATTTCAAATTCTAAAGATGCATACCAAGTTTATCCACTTGAGAAGTTTTTGAGGTACAAGAATGCTAGCAATTGGCTGTGCTAGGACCAAAGTTATTATAAGAACAAATAAATATTTGAATTTTTGTCCCTTTTGGGCCTCTAATTATGTAACAGGTGAAAAAGGGGGGGGGGGTCGCAAAAATTTAATCTTAGTTTTAGATTCACTATTTCACAAGAACAAACTTGCTAACAAAATTTCAAAATAGGATCAAATACAAAAAATTTCAATTTTCACCCCTTTTGGCCTCTAATTATTTGCCTTCTCATGGGGTTTTTGATTACATGATTCCCAGGCCATTTTTAAGGTGATTACTTGATTACAAGAGCAAATATTTAATGATTATTTGATTACCAAGGTTTGAATTTTTGATTACCTGATTCCCATTAGGAAACAGTTTTTGATTACATTTCTAAAAAAATATATGATTATTTGATTACTTTGGCAAAAAAATGCTGATTACTTGATTCCTGGTACCCCCCATGAGGAGCCCCAATTATACAACGAGTAAAAAAGGGGGGTCGCAAAAATCATACTTTTCCAGCAATTTATTGTCCACACAAGTCTTGCAAAAACATTTTCAGCCTGTAAAAAGATCTAAGTTCACAGAGTCACTGGACATTAAAATTAGAATCAGGGTCACACAGCATGGTGCCAGTTGCATAGACCTTAATTTATGTCTAGGGTAGGAAGAAACATAGGGTTTAGACGAATTTGAAATTCAAACAGATAATTTATAGCTTTAGTGTATTCCTCAACACGAAGTTGTTGATGCCGGAGTGGATTAATCTCTGGGAATTCAAAACTCCACCAGCAGAGCTAACCGTCACAGATGTTCAAAATAAAAATTACAACAAAGTTCCAGACAATAAATTTTGCTAGGCCTGACGCATGTTTCGTCTATTGAAGACTCATCAGAGGTGCTCTACCAAAATATAGGTATATATTTACTCGAGTTATCAAATGGAAACCAAATGTCTAAGACGACAACAACAACATGGCCATAATATATGTCAGATGAGCTACAAACTGCAGCATGTCCGCATTTACAGGACATTGTTGAATTCATTTTGATTGAAGTCAACAGCAATGTACATAAAAAAATAACATATGGATAGCAAAGGAGAGAATGTCCGCTTTTACGGGACATTTTATTATTTCTAAAGAGGGAAAACAAAACATACATTAGTCAAAATAAAAATTGAATTGTTTTAGTCAACTGAAACTGATGTCTCCCCTTCCTATGTTGGTACACTTCATGCCACCTTGTAGTTACCCACATACCAAATATCTAAGGCCTAAAAAAAATGACCTTGAAGTCAAAGGTCAAGGTGAACCATGTTGGTACGGGACACACCGCCTTGTTATAATCTATCAACATACCAAATATCTATGCCCTGTCAAGAAAAAAAATATCATAAAAATGATCTTGAGGTCAAAGGTCAAAAATGCTGGTGAGCTACATACCATCCTGTAGTGACCTACCTACATACCAAATATCTAAGGGCTATGTCAAAGGACAAAAAAGTTAAAGCTCGGAGAAGAATATGGTTCAAAATATCATTAAAAATGACATTGAGGTTAAAGGTTAAGGCCATTCATGTTGGTACCTGACATGCCGCCTTGAAGTGTCCTACCCATACACCAATAAAAAGCTTCGCCGAGCGCAGCATGATACGGCAACAACCAGCTGAACCCTGTACGTTTTAGGCCCGATATGGATAGTTAATTGCTCTGGACACATGCAGCCCATGGTGGACTGACAAAGGTTTTTGACACATGCAGCTTTTGGTGGACTTTCTGTTCACATTTTAAACGGAATTTTTTGTTTCAAAAGGAGATGAAATAGCAATTGGCTCAACTAGGACCAAAGTTACTATAAGAACAAATAAATATTTGAATTTTTTGCCACTTTTGGGCCTCTAATTATGTAACGGGTGAAAAAGGGAGGTCGCAAATATTTAATCTAAATTTTGGACTCGCTACTTCACAAGAACAAACTTGCTAACAAAATTTCAAAATCAGACCAAAAATTAAAAAAAATAGATTTTGACCCCTAATTTTGTAACGGGTGAAAAGGGGGGGGGTCACAACAATTTAATTAATTTTGGAAAGGCTACTTGACAAGAACATACTTGCAAAAAAAATTTTCAAAACCAAACAAAAATTTTAAAAAAAATTAATTTGGCCCTTTTTGGTCTCAATAGATGAAAAAAGGGGAGGTCGCAAAAATTTAATCTAAATTTTGGATTGGCTACTTGACAAGAACTAACTTGCAAAAAAAAAATTTCAAAATCTGACCAAAAATAAAAAAATTTGAATTCAGCCCTTTTTGGTCCTTAATAGGTGAAAAAAGGGGAGGTCGCAAAAATTTAATCTAAATTTTGGATTGGCTACTTGACAAGAATAAACTTGCAAAAAAAATATTTCAAAATTGGACCAAAAATAAAAATTTGAATTCGGCCCCTTTTGGTCCCTAATAGGTGAAAAAAGGGGAGGTCGCAAAAATTTTATCTAAACTTTGAATTGGCTACTTGACAAGAACAAACTTGCAAAAAAAAATTTCAAAATCGGACCAAAAATAAAAAAATTTGAATTCGGCCCCTTTTGGTCCCTAATAGATGAAAAAAGGGGAGGTCGCAAAAATTTAATCTAAATTTTGGATTGGCTACTTGACAAGAACAAACTTGCAAAAAAAATTTTCAAAATCGGACCAAAAATAAAGAATTTAGATTTCGGCCCCCTTTTGGCCCCTAATTTTGTAACGGGTGAAAAAGGGGGGGTCGCAAATTTGATCAGGCCCGCTCTTTTATGGTTAAGACAATCCTTGACAAATGTCATAGCAATTGGCTAACTAGCACTAAAGTTATTGTAGGAACAAATAAAATATTTGAATTCTTTGCCCCTAATTTCTAAACGAAAAAAGGGGGACCCCCAAAATTAATCCCATCCATCCTTTTATTGTAAGGAACATCACTGCCAAATTACAAAGCAATCGGATAATTAAAACTTACGTTATTGTGGAAACCAACAAAGAAATAGCATTTTGGCCCCTAATTTCTAAACGAAAAAAGGGGGACCCCCAAAATCAATCCCATCCCTCCTTTTATACTATAGTAAGAAACAACACTGCCAAGTTTGAAGTCAATCGAATAACTAGAACTTAAGTTATCGTGGAAACACTAAAAAGTTTACAGACGACAACGACAGCATCATACCATTATACGACCACAAATTTTTTGCCGTCGTATAAAAAAGGTATGGCCGGGCCAAGACTATGGTCTAAA
>CAXARO010001044.1:0-23409 GCA_963971305.1 Arcuatula senhousia
ACTTGAAAAATTATATACAGAGAACATGGGTAATATAAACGGTGATATAACACCGGCAGAGATTCATGTAGTTGTACCAAATGAAAACCAGGATTCTGGGACAGACAACTCTAATTTGTGTGATCCTGTGGAACAAAGAATTGACAGAAACCCGAATGTTGATGAAACGGAACATAGTTTACCCGGGAATGCGCATCAATCGAATGCAAACACTGACAGTATGACTTCATTTTTCAACATGATAGGACAATGTTTCACGGGATTACAACAAACAGTCAATCAACTGAACTTATCAATGACGAAAAACCATCAACAGAATTCACACACAGAAGAAAATCAGGGTTTCAGCTTGCAGCAGTGGTACAATCAACAATTCACGAATCGCCAAAACAGGGATCTACCAGATCACATGGATCAATCAGAACAGCCACCGATGACGACTATGTCTCCGAATACTTCATCAGTGCACAATCATGATACACCGTTTCATGGAGTCCGTTCAGATTCTTTCTCTAACGTGGATATCATACCACCTTTGATTCAACGGCAAATCATTGACGGTAAGGACATAAATCTAGCTTCCCTTTTGATTCCAAATTTTGATACCCCTAAAACTAATACCATTATGGCTAATGGCATTCAGTTAAATGTATCTGGACGTCCTGATCCTAGGTTGAACAGAAAGTTGACCCTTCAAGAGTTCTTTAAAGCATTTGGAAAATACAAGAGAGTCATGTCCAAAGCTTTTCCAGATAGACGTGCCGAATTGGACGCCTATCAAGATGATATCATAGACATATATAATTATTTTGGAGATAAATTCTATGATTATCATAAGTTGTTTTCTGCTAAGCTGCTACTTTGTTAAGAGAAAGACAAATCAAAATTGATTGGAGCAAAAGAGATAGAGATATTTTAAGTTTGGTGACAGCAGGATCGCGGATTGATCTCTGTAAAAATTGTAACATGGCTGATCATACTACAGCTTTCTGTTCAATGCAGGATTCAGTACAAAAACAAAATAAAGTTGATCTTTATTCACGGCAGATCGAGTCTTCCACGGGGTCTTTAGATAAATTCGGCAGGCCTCGAATCCAGCATCAAGGAAAAGAGATATGTAATAACTATAATGATGCTAAGGGTTGTACCAGGACTAATTGCCCTTTCAAGCACAACTGTGCAAGGTGTAAATCACCAGGTCACTCCTATTATAATTGCTCGTTACGTTTCACTACCCAATCTACCCAAAAGTCTGTAGAACAAAAAGCCATTGGTGCAACAATACCAACGATTTCTCAGAATTTCGGTAAACAGGGGAAAAAATGACTAAAAGTTTTTCCAACCGTAGCAACTACTCCCATCCAAGTTGATAGGCTTGAAATTGAATTGGCTAGTCACCCAGACAAGAAATTTGTTCATTATCTTTGTAATGGTCTAAGATATGGATTTGACACAATGGTGTCAGTAACTAATTTACCTACAAAAGAATGCAAAAACAGTTTATCAGCAAGAACACAAGAAGATATAACTACAAATTTAATAGAGAAAGAGTTAGAGAAAGGATTTTTGTATGGTCCTTTTAGGAGCCCCCCTTTTCAATCGTACAGAGTGAGTCCTTTAGGAGTAGCAGAAGGGAAGTATTCTCTTAAAAAGCGATTAATATTAGATCTGTCATCTCCCCACAATGATGACAAACACAGAAGCATAAATGATCTAATTGACAAAGACAATTGCTCTATGTCTTATGTTAAAATAGATCATGCAATTGATATAATTTTGAGGTTAGGACGAGGATCCTTGTTGTGTAAATTTGATATTTCAGACGCTTTCAAAATCTGCCCGATTGCACCCCATCAATGGCCATTATTTTGTGTGAAATGGCGTGACTTGTACTATTATTTTGTTAGGTTAACCTTTGGTTGTCGCAGTAGTCCAAAAATTTTTGATCATGTCAGTCAAGCTATTTGCCATATTGCTGAACATAATTACAATATAAATAATATATTACATTTACTAGACGATTTTTTGACAATTGATCCTCCTACAGGCGACGGACATAAAACAATGAGAATCATGTTGAATATTTTTGACAAGCTTAATATACCTATAGCTATTCATAAGACCATAGGCCCTGCCCATTGTTTAGAATACCTAGGTATTGTATTAGATTCGCAAAATATGGAAGCTCGACTGCCAAGGGATAAAGTTGTACGTATTTGTAATTTTATCTCTTTTCTATGTAATAAAAAGAAATGTACGAAAAGGGAATTGCTTCAACTATTAGGACATTTTAATTTTGCCTCGAGAGTAATTCTCCCGGGCCGATCTTTTGTATCATATCTGATAAAATTATCCACAACCGTCAATGATTTGCATCATTATGTGTATCTAAACAAAGAATGCAGAGAAGATTTAAAATTTTGGTTGTGTTTTCTTCACAATTGGAATGGCGTCAATATGTTTTATGAAAAAGAATTTTCCGAAAGTTTTTATATGCAACTTTTCACTGATGCGTCTTCCACTAAAGGTTTTGGAGGTTACTTTCAAGGCCGTTGGTTCTATTCCGCTTGGCCGCAAGAATTAGAACTTCCGTCAGAAAAACAGTTCTCAATGGCATTTTTAGAATTGTATCCGATAGTGGTAGCTGCGGTTCTTTGGGGCTGTTTTTGGAATAAAAAACGTATACTGTTCTGGTGTGATAACGAGGCAACCGTAGCCATAGTCAGAAAAGGACGATCGAAATGTCTACAGATAATGCAACTCATGCGAAAGTTGACTTGGTGTGCTTGTAAATATAACTTTTACTTCAGTTCTAGACATGTGCCGGGTTACCAGAACGAATTAAGTGATTCTTTATCTCGTTTTCAGATCGATCGTTTTCGCCGACTGGCCCCAAATGCAGCACCACATCCTTGCCCATGCCCAAACAGCTCAGAAATAATGTGGAGTTGAATAGAACTGTGAATCAATTGTGGGATTTGGTACTAGCGGATAATACAAAAAACGCTTATGAAACTGGTTACAAACATTATCAAAGGTTCATGTTAATGCACAATATCAGCTTTAATAATTTACCTCCAATTTCAGAAGATATTCTCATTTATTTTTCTGCTCATTGTTATAAGGTTTTGCAACTTCAATACTCTACTATTAAATTGTATTTGTGTGGCATAAGGTACAAATATATTCAAAGTGGTAGACGTGACCCATTACTGTCTGATAATAATTCATCTTTAGATAGATTAGCCTACATATTGAACGCAGTCAAAAAGCTGCAAACACCAAGCAAATATGTCAGACTACCTATTACCTACGATATCTTAGAGAAAATTATTTTTCGACTCCGACAAGGAGTGTTTTCATCTTTTATTGATTTAATGTTAGAGACCGCTTGTACTGTAGGGTTCTTTGGATTTTTGAGGTGTGGAGAGTTCACAGTGGGTAAATCAAAATTTTTTGACTCTACTGCTAATTTGTGTGTAGGGGATGTATTTGTTTATAATGACCATGTAATTTTAAAACTTAAACAGTCAAAAACAGATCCTTTCAGAAAAGGTGTGAACATTCAGTTATACAAAGTTCAAAAAGATATTTGTCCATTCAAATCTTTGGTTAAATATTGTGAGGTCAGGAGAAAGATAAGTTTTAGTTTCAATTCAGACTCTCTGTTTGTTTATGAAAATGGCAAAGCTCTAGAAAGACACTATTTCATTTCATGTATAAGACAAGTTTTACATATTTGTGGGTTTAATGCCGACCAGTATAATGGACACAGTTTACGTATTGGGGCCGCTACAACTGCTGGCAAAGTTAAGATAGAAGATCACTTGATCAAAGTTTTGGGAAGGTGGTCTTCAGATAGTTACTGTAGATATGTCAGAGTTACCCCAAAATCAATTAAATCGGCACAAAACTTATTAGCGTCACTTTAATATCACTGTATTGCATTTGTTTCAAAATTTATGTTTTTTCATATTTTATTATTATTTTGTATTGGATATATTTGTTACTCTTTACGATTATGTTATATTCTGTACTATAATAACCCATAAATACACAATTATTGTTTTTTTTTAATATTATTTTTTTATAACTCTTATTGAAGGTATACCCTATTGAAATCCTTGGGGACACTCAGATGTTACCATCTTTGTTTTGGACCTTTATGAAATTTTTCACTTAATTTCATTCTTCCCCAAGCATTTCGGGGAAAGTTTTAGAAGTTTGCAACGTTCAAAATTTTCCAGCGCCAGTGATAGACCCCCTGCGAAAAGAATTACGCAGTTAAGGGCTATCCCCCTAGACACACAGTGTCTTACTTTCCAGTGAAGAACCCTCGCTTCACTTTCCCTTCTGGCGTGTTTGTTGAGCAGGTAGTTTCATCGCTCTATACAAACTGCAAAAGAATAAGCAGGGAGGTCAGAGACTGCTTGCTCAGCAGGAAACCCAAAATTTGTTAAGGGGTTATATGAGCTCCTATAATCTCCTTAATTCTGCTGAGTGTTTCCCAAGGGCCAAACTATTTGTAACTGAGATTGATAATTAATTGGGTTTTGAAGTTAAAATAAATGTGTTTACTTTATACTTATAATTTACTTGCCTGCTTGTTAGAAAGTTTGCGGAAACTGTATAGTGGCTAACATTTACAGTCAATTTTCCCAATACTTGCCGTATACGTTCAACTTTATATTTGGTGAGGCACTAAATTGTTTAACGCACTTAAGGTGCTTCAAAGTTATTACTTTTTTATAGGAACTCACCAGATGTGATTTTGAAGGTGTTTCAAATCCTTGGATGAAACAATACTAAACTAGCACATGAAACATTTTATTTGATCAGTGGTGGACTCTTTGTATAAATTTCAAAGATTAAATGAATGCAGCTGTTAGATGAAGGTTCTTGCCACTGATAACTTAAAATGTCAGAAATATTTTTACAAACACGCACAAACAAAACAGAACTACTACACGATCAGTTGTAGGTTAGCAAACACTTAATACATGGCAAAATTGTTGGAATAAATTATAGTTCATATTGATTATATGAACTTGTTTATGAATTACAATTTCTTTGCACTTTAACTGTTTTCTGATAAGCATTGAGTCAGTTACAGGTGCAGTTGTAACGCTAGAACAATAGAATGTCACTGTGGATGTGTTTATCATCACTTCAAGGGTGTATACATATTTTGAGATACAGATCGTCAAAACAATAATTTGTATTCCTAAATGTCAACTGTTACACACAACATCAGTTTTAATTCAATTGATAAAGTCAGTTATGTAAGCCCCTCCCTAATTGCAATGACTAAAAATTTATATTTGTTTTGCCACTTAATCAGTTTCTGCAAAACTTGGACAATTAGCAGCATCAAAATATCACAGTTTAAGATGTATTTTTATTTACCTCCCACCATCCCCTCCAAACACCTTCAAAGAGTTATGAAATGGGAAACACTTCAGTCATTTTCAATACTTTATTGATTGTATTAATTATAACATAGCATTTGTATCGACCTTTATGAAATTTTTCACTTAATTTCATTCTTCCCCAAGCATTTCGGGGAAAGTTTTAGAAGTTTGCAACGTTCAAAATTTTCCAGCGCCAGTGATAGACCCCCTGCGAAAAGAATTACGCAGTTAAGGGCTATCCCCCTAGACACACAGTGTCTTACTTTCCAGTGAAGAACCCTCGCTTCACTTTCCCTTCTGGCGTGTTTGTTGAGCAGGTAGTTTCATCGCTCTATACAAACTGCAAAAGAATAAGCAGGGAGGTCATAGACTGCTTGCTCAGCAGGAAACCCAAAATTTGTTAAGGGGTTATATGAGCTCCTATAATCTCCTTAATTCTGCTGAGTGTTTCCCAAGGGCCAAACTATTTGTAACTGAGATTGATAATTAATTGGGTTTTGAAGTTAAAATAAATGTGTTTACTTTATACTTATAATTTACTTGCCTGCTTGTTAGAAAGTTTGCGGAAACTGTATAGTGGCTAACATTTACAGTCAATTTTCCCAATACTTGCCGTATACGTTCAACTTTATATTTGGTGAGGCACTAAATTGTTTAACGCACTTAAGGTGCTTCAAAGTTATTACTTTTTTATAGGAACTCACCAGATGTGATTTTGAAGGTGTTTCAAATCCTTGGATGAAACAATACTAAACTAGCACATGAAACATTTTATTTGATCAGTGGTGGACTCTTTGTATAAATTTCAAAGATTAAATGAATGCAGCTGTTAGATGAAGGTTCTTGCCACTGATAACTTAAAATGTCAGAAATATTTTTACAAACACGCACAAACAAAACAGAACTACTACACGATCAGTTGTAGGTTAGCAAACACTTAATACATGGCAAAATTGTTGGAATAAACAAGAAAAAAAGAAGATATCGGGATATGCCGAAAGATGTTGAGAGATAGCGGCATTTTTAAAATTGCATTACCTTGGGGAGTATATTGGGCAGGTAGGAGTATGTTTTATTTAGCAATGCTGCATTTAGTTTTACTTTTGTAATTGCCGTAGTATGCTGTCCACTCTTTTTCGGAACGTCAAATTTTTGACGTTTTTGCGTAAAAAACAACAAGAAAAAAAAGAAGATATCGGGATATGCCGAAAGATGTTGAGAGATAGCGGCATTTTTAAAATTGCATTACCTTGGGGAGTATATTGGGCAGGTAGGAGTATGTTTTATTTAGCAATGCTGCATTTAGTTTTACTTTTGTAATTGCCGTAGTATGCTGTCCACTCTTTTTCGGAACGTCAAATTTTTGACGTTTTTGCGTAAAAAACAACAAGAAAAAAAGAAGATATCGGGATATGCCGAAAGATGTTGAGAGATAGCGGCATTTTTAAAATTGCATTACCTTGGGGAGTATATTGGGCAGGTAGGAGTATGTTTTATTTAGCAATGCTGCATTTAGTTTTACTTTTGTAATTGCCGTAGTATGCTGTCCACTCTTTTTCGGAACGTCAAATTTTTGACGTTTTTGCGTAAAAAACAACAAGAAAAAAAAAAGATATCGGGATATGCCGAAAGATGTTGAGAGATAGCGGCATTTTTAAAATTGCATTACCTTGGGGAGTATATTGGGCAGGTAGGAGTATGTTTTATTTAGCAATGCTGCATTTAGTTTTACTTTTGTAATTGCCGTAGTATGCTGTCCACTCTTTTTCGGAACGTCTAATTTTTGACGTTTTTGCGTAAAAAACAACAAGAAAAAAAGAAGATATCGGGATATGCCGAAAGATGTTGAGAGATAGCGGCATTTTTAAAATTGCATTACCTTGGGGAGTATATTGGGCAGGTAGGAGTATGTTTTATTTAGCAATGCTGCATTTAGTTTTACTTTTGTAATTGCCGTAGTATGCTGTCCACTCTTTTTCGGAACGTCAAATTTTTGACGTTTTTGCGTAAAAAACAACAAGAAAAAAAGAAGATATCGGGATATGCCGAAAGATGTTGAGAGATAGCGGCATTTTTAAAATTGCATTACCTTGGGGAGTATATTGGGCAGGTAGGAGTATGTTTTATTTAGCAATGCTGCATTTAGTTTTACTTTTGTAATTGCCGTAGTATGCTGTCCACTCTTTTTCGGAACGTCAAATTTTTGACGTTTTTGCGTAAAAAACAACAAGAAAAAAAGAAGATATCGGGATATGCCGAAAGATGTTGAGAGATAGCGGCATTTTTAAAATTGCATTACCTTGGGGAGTATATTGGGCAGGTAGGAGTATGTTTTATTTAGCAATGCTGCATTTAGTTTTACTTTTGTAATTGCCGTAGTATGCTGTCCACTCTTTTTCGGAACGTCAAATTTTTGACGTTTTTGCGTAAAAAACAACAAGAAAAAAAGAAGATATCGGGATATGCCGAAAGATGTTGAGAGATAGCGGCATTTTTAAAATTGCATTACCTTGGGGAGTATATTGGGCAGGTAGGAGTATGTTTTATTTAGCAATGCTGCATTTAGTTTTACTTTTGTAATTGCCGTAGTATGCTGTCCACTCTTTTTCGGAACGTCAAATTTTTGACGTTTTTGCGTAAAAAACAACAAGAAAAAAAGAAGATATCGGGATATGCCGAAAGATGTTGAGAGATAGCGGCATTTTTAAAATTGCATTACCTTGGGGAGTATATTGGGCAGGTAGGAGTATGTTTTATTTAGCAATGCTGCATTTAGTTTTACTTTTGTAATTGCCGTAGTATGCTGTCCACTCTTTTTCGGAACGTCAAATTTTTGACGTTTTTGCGTAAAAAACAACAAGAAAAAAAGAAGATATCGGGATATGCCGAAAGATGTTGAGAGATAGCGGCATTTTTAAAATTGCATTACCTTGGGGAGTATATTGGGCAGGTAGGAGTATGTTTTATTTAGCAATGCTGCATTTAGTTTTACTTTTGTAATTGCCGTAGTATGCTGTCCACTCTTTTTCGGAACGTCAAATTTTTGACGTTTTTGCGTAAAAAACAACAAGAAAAAAAGAAGATATCGGGATATGCCGAAAGATGTTGAGAGATAGCGGCATTTTTAAAATTGCATTACCTTGGGGAGTATATTGGGCAGGTAGGAGTATGTTTTATTTAGCAATGCTGCATTTAGTTTTACTTTTGTAATTGCCGTAGTATGCTGTCCACTCTTTTTCGGAACGTCAAATTTTTGACGTTTTTGCGTAAAAAACAACAAGAAAAAAAGAAGATATCGGGATATGCCGAAAGATGTTGAGAGATAGCGGCATTTTTAAAATTGCATTACCTTGGGGAGTATATTGGGCAGGTAGGAGTATGTTTTATTTAGCAATGCTGCATTTAGTTTTACTTTTGTAATTGCCGTAGTATGCTGTCCACTCTTTTTCGGAACGTCAAATTTTTGACGTTTTTGCGTAAAAAACAACAAGAAAAAAAGAAGATATCGGGATATGCCGAAAGATGTTGAGAGATAGCGGCATTTTTAAAATTGCATTACCTTGGGGAGTATATTGGGCAGGTAGGAGTATGTTTTATTTAGCAATGCTGCATTTAGTTTTACTTTTGTAATTGCCGTAGTATGCTGTCCACTCTTTTTCGGAACGTCAAATTTTTGACGTTTTTGCGTAAAAAACAACAAGAAAAAAAGAAGATATCGGGATATGCCGAAAGATGTTGAGAGATAGCGGCATTTTTAAAATTGCATTACCTTGGGGAGTATATTGGGCAGGTAGGAGTATGTTTTATTTAGCAATGCTGCATTTAGTTTTACTTTTGTAATTGCCGTAGTATGCTGTCCACTCTTTTTCGGAACGTCAAATTTTTGACGTTTTTGCGTAAAAAACAACAAGAAAAAAAGAAGATATCGGGATATGCCGAAAGATGTTGAGAGATAGCGGCATTTTTAAAATTGCATTACCTTGGGGAGTATATTGGGCAGGTAGGAGTATGTTTTATTTAGCAATGCTGCATTTAGTTTTACTTTTGTAATTGCCGTAGTATGCTGTCCACTCTTTTTCGGAACGTCAAATTTTTGACGTTTTTGCGTAAAAAACAACAAGAAAAAAAGAAGATATCGGGATATGCCGAAAGATGTTGAGAGATAGCGGCATTTTTAAAATTGCATTACCTTGGGGAGTATATTGGGCAGGTAGGAGTATGTTTTATTTAGCAATGCTGCATTTAGTTTTACTTTTGTAATTGCCGTAGTATGCTGTCCACTCTTTTTCGGAACGTCAAATTTTTGACGTTTTTGCGTAAAAAACAACAAGAAAAAAAGAAGATATCGGGATATGCCGAAAGATGTTGAGAGATAGCGGCATTTTTAAAATTGCATTACCTTGGGGAGTATATTGGGCAGGTAGGAGTATGTTTTATTTAGCAATGCTGCATTTAGTTTTACTTTTGTAATTGCCGTAGTATGCTGTCCACTCTTTTTCGGAACGTCAAATTTTTGACGTTTTTGCGTAAAAAACAACAAGAAAAAAAGAAGATATCGGGATATGCCGAAAGATGTTGAGAGATAGCGGCATTTTTAAAATTGCATTACCTTGGGGAGTATATTGGGCAGGTAGGAGTATGTTTTATTTAGCAATGCTGCATTTAGTTTTACTTTTGTAATTGCCGTAGTATGCTGTCCACTCTTTTTCGGAACGTCAAATTTTTGACGTTTTTGCGTAAAAAACAACAAGAAAAAAAGAAGATATCGGGATATGCCGAAAGATGTTGAGAGATAGCGGCATTTTTAAAATTGCATTACCTTGGGGAGTATATTGGGCAGGTAGGAGTATGTTTTATTTAGCAATGCTGCATTTAGTTTTACTTTTGTAATTGCCGTAGTATGCTGTCCACTCTTTTTCGGAACGTCAAATTTTTGACGTTTTTGCGTAAAAAACAACAAGAAAAAAAGAAGATATCGGGATATGCCGAAAGATGTTGAGAGATAGCGGCATTTTTAAAATTGCATTACCTTGGGGAGTATATTGGGCAGGTAGGAGTATGTTTTATTTAGCAATGCTGCATTTAGTTTTACTTTTGTAATTGCCGTAGTATGCTGTCCACTCTTTTTCGGAACGTCAAATTTTTGACGTTTTTGCGTAAAAAACAACAAGAAAAAAAGAAGATATCGGGATATGCCGAAAGATGTTGAGAGATAGCGGCATTTTTAAAATTGCATTACCTTGGGGAGTATATTGGGCAGGTAGGAGTATGTTTTATTTAGCAATGCTGCATTTAGTTTTACTTTTGTAATTGCCGTAGTATGCTGTCCACTCTTTTTCGGAACGTCAAATTTTTGACGTTTTTGCGTAAAAAACAACAAGAAAAAAAGAAGATATCGGGATATGCCGAAAGATGTTGAGAGATAGCGGCATTTTTAAAATTGCATTACCTTGGGGAGTATATTGGGCAGGTAGGAGTATGTTTTATTTAGCAATGCTGCATTTAGTTTTACTTTTGTAATTGCCGTAGTATGCTGTCCACTCTTTTTCGGAACGTCAAATTTTGACGTTTTTGCGTAAAAAACAACAAGAAAAAAAGAAGATATCGGGATATGCCGAAAGATGTTGAGAGATAGCGGCATTTTTAAAATTGCATTACCTTGGGGAGTATATTGGGCAGGTAGGAGTATGTTTTATTTAGCAATGCTGCATTTAGTTTTACTTTTGTAATTGCCGTAGTATGCTGTCCACTCTTTTTCGGAACGTCAAATTTTTGACGTTTTTGCGTAAAAAACAACAAGAAAAAAAGAAGATATCGGGATATGCCGAAAGATGTTGAGAGATAGCGGCATTTTTAAAATTGCATTACCTTGGGGAGTATATTGGGCAGGTAGGAGTATGTTTTATTTAGCAATGCTGCATTTAGTTTTACTTTTGTAATTGCCGTAGTATGCTGTCCACTCTTTTTCGGAACGTCAAATTTTTGACGTTTTTGCGTAAAAAACAACAAGAAAAAAAGAAGATATCGGGATATGCCGAAAGATGTTGAGAGATAGCGGCATTTTTAAAATTGCATTACCTTGGGGAGTATATTGGGCAGGTAGGAGTATGTTTTATTTAGCAATGCTGCATTTAGTTTTACTTTTGTAATTGCCGTAGTATGCTGTCCACTCTTTTTCGGAACGTCAAATTTTTGACGTTTTTGCGTAAAAAACAACAAGAAAAAAAGAAGATATCGGGATATGCCGAAAGATGTTGAGAGATAGCGGCATTTTTAAAATTGCATTACCTTGGGGAGTATATTGGGCAGGTAGGAGTATGTTTTATTTAGCAATGCTGCATTTAGTTTTACTTTTGTAATTGCCGTAGTATGCTGTCCACTCTTTTTCGGAACGTCAAATTTTTGACGTTTTTGCGTAAAAAACAACAAGAAAAAAAGAAGATATCGGGATATGCCGAAAGATGTTGAGAGATAGCGGCATTTTTAAAATTGCATTACCTTGGGGAGTATATTGGGCAGGTAGGAGTATGTTTTATTTAGCAATGCTGCATTTAGTTTTACTTTTGTAATTGCCGTAGTATGCTGTCCACTCTTTTTCGGAACGTCAAATTTTTGACGTTTTTGCGTAAAAAACAACAAGAAAAAAAGAAGATATCGGGATATGCCGAAAGATGTTGAGAGATAGCGGCATTTTTAAAATTGCATTACCTTGGGGAGTATATTGGGCAGGTAGGAGTATGTTTTATTTAGCAATGCTGCATTTAGTTTTACTTTTGTAATTGCCGTAGTATGCTGTCCACTCTTTTTCGGAACGTCAAATTTTTGACGTTTTTGCGTAAAAAACAACAAGAAAAAAAGAAGATATCGGGATATGCCGAAAGATGTTGAGAGATAGCGGCATTTTTAAAATTGCATTACCTTGGGGAGTATATTGGGCAGGTAGGAGTATGTTTTATTTAGCAATGCTGCATTTAGTTTTACTTTTGTAATTGCCGTAGTATGCTGTCCACTCTTTTTCGGAACGTCAAATTTTTGACGTTTTTGCGTAAAAAACAACAAGAAAAAAAGAAGATATCGGGATATGCCGAAAGATGTTGAGAGATAGCGGCATTTTTAAAATTGCATTACCTTGGGGAGTATATTGGGCAGGTAGGAGTATGTTTTATTTAGCAATGCTGCATTTAGTTTTACTTTTGTAATTGCCGTAGTATGCTGTCCACTCTTTTTCGGAACGTCAAATTTTTGACGTTTTTGCGTAAAAAACAACAAGAAAAAAAGAAGATATCGGGATATGCCGAAAGATGTTGAGAGATAGCGGCATTTTTAAAATTGCATTACCTTGGGGAGTATATTGGGCAGGTAGGAGTATGTTTTATTTAGCAATGCTGCATTTAGTTTTACTTTTGTAATTGCCGTAGTATGCTGTCCACTCTTTTTCGGAACGTCAAATTTTTGACGTTTTTGCGTAAAAAACAACAAGAAAAAAAGAAGATATCGGGATATGCCGAAAGATGTTGAGAGATAGCGGCATTTTTAAAATTGCATTACCTTGGGGAGTATATTGGGCAGGTAGGAGTATGTTTTATTTAGCAATGCTGCATTTAGTTTTACTTTTGTAATTGCCGTAGTATGCTGTCCACTCTTTTTCGGAACGTCAAATTTTTGACGTTTTTGCGTAAAAAACAACAAGAAAAAAAGAAGATATCGGGATATGCCGAAAGATGTTGAGAGATAGCGGCATTTTTAAAATTGCATTACCTTGGGGAGTATATTGGGCAGGTAGGAGTATGTTTTATTTAGCAATGCTGCATTTAGTTTTACTTTTGTAATTGCCGTAGTATGCTGTCCACTCTTTTTCGGAACGTCAAATTTTTGACGTTTTTGCGTAAAAAACAACAAGAAAAAAAGAAGATATCGGGATATGCCGAAAGATGTTGAGAGATAGCGGCATTTTTAAAATTGCATTACCTTGGGGAGTATATTGGGCAGGTAGGAGTATGTTTTATTTAGCAATGCTGCATTTAGTTTTACTTTTGTAATTGCCGTAGTATGCTGTCCACTCTTTTTCGGAACGTCAAATTTTTGACGTTTTTGCGTAAAAAACAACAAGAAAAAAAGAAGATATCGGGATATGCCGAAAGATGTTGAGAGATAGCGGCATTTTTAAAATTGCATTACCTTGGGGAGTATATTGGGCAGGTAGGAGTATGTTTTATTTAGCAATGCTGCATTTAGTTTTACTTTTGTAATTGCCGTAGTATGCTGTCCACTCTTTTTCGGAACGTCAAATTTTTGACGTTTTTGCGTAAAAAACAACAAGAAAAAAAGAAGATATCGGGATATGCCGAAAGATGTTGAGAGATAGCGGCATTTTTAAAATTGCATTACCTTGGGGAGTATATTGGGCAGGTAGGAGTATGTTTTATTTAGCAATGCTGCATTTAGTTTTACTTTTGTAATTGCCGTAGTATGCTGTCCACTCTTTTTCGGAACGTCAAATTTTTGACGTTTTTGCGTAAAAAACAACAAGAAAAAAAGAAGATATCGGGATATGCCGAAAGATGTTGAGAGATAGCGGCATTTTTAAAATTGCATTACCTTGGGGAGTATATTGGGCAGGTAGGAGTATGTTTTATTTAGCAATGCTGCATTTAGTTTTACTTTTGTAATTGCCGTAGTATGCTGTCCACTCTTTTTCGGAACGTCAAATTTTTGACGTTTTTGCGTAAAAAACAACAAGAAAAAAAGAAGATATCGGGATATGCCGAAAGATGTTGAGAGATAGCGGCATTTTTAAAATTGCATTACCTTGGGGAGTATATTGGGCAGGTAGGAGTATGTTTTATTTAGCAATGCTGCATTTAGTTTTACTTTTGTAATTGCCGTAGTATGCTGTCCACTCTTTTTCGGAACGTCAAATTTTTGACGTTTTTGCGTAAAAAACAACAAGAAAAAAAGAAGATATCGGGATATGCCGAAAGATGTTGAGAGATAGCGGCATTTTTAAAATTGCATTACCTTGGGGAGTATATTGGGCAGGTAGGAGTATGTTTTATTTAGCAATGCTGCATTTAGTTTTACTTTTGTAATTGCCGTAGTATGCTGTCCACTCTTTTTCGGAACGTCAAATTTTTGACGTTTTTGCGTAAAAAACAACAAGAAAAAAAGAAGATATCGGGATATGCCGAAAGATGTTGAGAGATAGCGGCATTTTTAAAATTGCATTACCTTGGGGAGTATATTGGGCAGGTAGGAGTATGTTTTATTTAGCAATGCTGCATTTAGTTTTACTTTTGTAATTGCCGTAGTATGCTGTCCACTCTTTTTCGGAACGTCAAATTTTTGACGTTTTTGCGTAAAAAACAACAAGAAAAAAAGAAGATATCGGGATATGCCGAAAGATGTTGAGAGATAGCGGCATTTTTAAAATTGCATTACCTTGGGGAGTATATTGGGCAGGTAGGAGTATGTTTTATTTAGCAATGCTGCATTTAGTTTTACTTTTGTAATTGCCGTAGTATGCTGTCCACTCTTTTTCGGAACGTCAAATTTTTGACGTTTTTGCGTAAAAAACAACAAGAAAAAAAGAAGATATCGGGATATGCCGAAAGATGTTGAGAGATAGCGGCATTTTTAAAATTGCATTACCTTGGGGAGTATATTGGGCAGGTAGGAGTATGTTTTATTTAGCAATGCTGCATTTAGTTTTACTTTTGTAATTGCCGTAGTATGCTGTCCACTCTTTTTCGGAACGTCAAATTTTTGACGTTTTTGCGTAAAAAACAACAAGAAAAAAAGAAGATATCGGGATATGCCGAAAGATGTTGAGAGATAGCGGCATTTTTAAAATTGCATTACCTTGGGGAGTATATTGGGCAGGTAGGAGTATGTTTTATTTAGCAATGCTGCATTTAGTTTTACTTTTGTAATTGCCGTAGTATGCTGTCCACTCTTTTTCGGAACGTCAAATTTTTGACGTTTTTGCGTAAAAAACAACAAGAAAAAAAGAAGATATCGGGATATGCCGAAAGATGTTGAGAGATAGCGGCATTTTTAAAATTGCATTACCTTGGGGAGTATATTGGGCAGGTAGGAGTATGTTTTATTTAGCAATGCTGCATTTAGTTTTACTTTTGTAATTGCCGTAGTATGCTGTCCACTCTTTTTCGGAACGTCAAATTTTTGACGTTTTTGCGTAAAAAACAACAAGAAAAAAAGAAGATATCGGGATATGCCGAAAGATGTTGAGAGATAGCGGCATTTTTAAAATTGCATTACCTTGGGGAGTATATTGGGCAGGTAGGAGTATGTTTTATTTAGCAATGCTGCATTTAGTTTTACTTTTGTAATTGCCGTAGTATGCTGTCCACTCTTTTTCGGAACGTCAAATTTTTGACGTTTTTGCGTAAAAAACAACAAGAAAAAAAGAAGATATCGGGATATGCCGAAAGATGTTGAGAGATAGCGGCATTTTTAAAATTGCATTACCTTGGGGAGTATATTGGGCAGGTAGGAGTATGTTTTATTTAGCAATGCTGCATTTAGTTTTACTTTTGTAATTGCCGTAGTATGCTGTCCACTCTTTTTCGGAACGTCAAATTTTTGACGTTTTTGCGTAAAAAACAACAAGAAAAAAAGAAGATATCGGGATATGCCGAAAGATGTTGAGAGATAGCGGCATTTTTAAAATTGCATTACCTTGGGGAGTATATTGGGCAGGTAGGAGTATGTTTTATTTAGCAATGCTGCATTTAGTTTTACTTTTGTAATTGCCGTAGTATGCTGTCCACTCTTTTTCGGAACGTCAAATTTTTGACGTTTTTGCGTAAAAAACAACAAGAAAAAAAGAAGATATCGGGATATGCCGAAAGATGTTGAGAGATAGCGGCATTTTTAAAATTGCATTACCTTGGGGAGTATATTGGGCAGGTAGGAGTATGTTTTATTTAGCAATGCTGCATTTAGTTTTACTTTTGTAATTGCCGTAGTATGCTGTCCACTCTTTTTCGGAACGTCAAATTTTTGACGTTTTTGCGTAAAAAACAACAAGAAAAAAAGAAGATATCGGGATATGCCGAAAGATGTTGAGAGATAGCGGCATTTTTAAAATTGCATTACCTTGGGGAGTATATTGGGCAGGTAGGAGTATGTTTTATTTAGCAATGCTGCATTTAGTTTTACTTTTGTAATTGCCGTAGTATGCTGTCCACTCTTTTTCGGAACGTCAAATTTTTGACGTTTTTGCGTAAAAAACAACAAGAAAAAAAGAAGATATCGGGATATGCCGAAAGATGTTGAGAGATAGCGGCATTTTTAAAATTGCATTACCTTGGGGAGTATATTGGGCAGGTAGGAGTATGTTTTATTTAGCAATGCTGCATTTAGTTTTACTTTTGTAATTGCCGTAGTATGCTGTCCACTCTTTTTCGGAACGTCAAATTTTTGACGTTTTTGCGTAAAAAACAACAAGAAAAAAGAAGATATCGGGATATGCCGAAAGATGTTGAGAGATAGCGGCATTTTTAAAATTGCATTACCTTGGGGAGTATATTGGGCAGGTAGGAGTATGTTTTATTTAGCAATGCTGCATTTAGTTTTACTTTTGTAATTGCCGTAGTATGCTGTCCACTCTTTTTCGGAACGTCAAATTTTTGACGTTTTTGCGTAAAAAACAACAAGAAAAAAAGAAGATATCGGGATATGCCGAAAGATGTTGAGAGATAGCGGCATTTTAAAATTGCATTACCTTGGGGAGTATATTGGGCAGGTAGGAGTATGTTTTATTTAGCAATGCTGCATTTAGTTTTACTTTTGTAATTGCCGTAGTATGCTGTCCACTCTTTTTCGGAACGTCAAATTTTTGACGTTTTTGCGTAAAAAACAACAAGAAAAAAAGAAGATATCGGGATATGCCGAAAGATGTTGAGAGATAGCGGCATTTTTAAAATTGCATTACCTTGGGGAGTATATTGGGCAGGTAGGAGTATGTTTTATTTAGCAATGCTGCATTTAGTTTTACTTTTGTAATTGCCGTAGTATGCTGTCCACTCTTTTTCGGAACGTCAAATTTTTGACGTTTTTGCGTAAAAAACAACAAGAAAAAAAGAAGATATCGGGATATGCCGAAAGATGTTGAGAGATAGCGGCATTTTTAAAATTGCATTACCTTGGGGAGTATATTGGGCAGGTAGGAGTATGTTTTATTTAGCAATGCTGCATTTAGTTTTACTTTTGTAATTGCCGTAGTATGCTGTCCACTCTTTTTCGGAACGTCAAATTTTTGACGTTTTTGCGTAAAAAACAACAAGAAAAAAAGAAGATATCGGGATATGCCGAAAGATGTTGAGAGATAGCGGCATTTTTAAAATTGCATTACCTTGGGGAGTATATTGGGCAGGTAGGAGTATGTTTTATTTAGCAATGCTGCATTTAGTTTTACTTTTGTAATTGCCGTAGTATGCTGTCCACTCTTTTTCGGAACGTCAAATTTTTGACGTTTTTGCGTAAAAAACAACAAGAAAAAAAGAAGATATCGGGATATGCCGAAAGATGTTGAGAGATAGCGGCATTTTTAAAATTGCATTACCTTGGGGAGTATATTGGGCAGGTAGGAGTATGTTTTATTTAGCAATGCTGCATTTAGTTTTACTTTTGTAATTGCCGTAGTATGCTGTCCACTCTTTTTCGGAACGTCAAATTTTTGACGTTTTTGCGTAAAAAACAACAAGAAAAAAAGAAGATATCGGGATATGCCGAAAGATGTTGAGAGATAGCGGCATTTTTAAAATTGCATTACCTTGGGGAGTATATTGGGCAGGTAGGAGTATGTTTTATTTAGCAATGCTGCATTTAGTTTTACTTTTGTAATTGCCGTAGTATGCTGCCACTCTTTTTCGGAACGTCAAATTTTTGACGTTTTTGCGTAAAAAACAGACGTTTTTGCGTAAAAAACAACAAGAAAAAAAGAAGATATCGGGATATGCCGAAAGATGTTGAGAGATAGCGGCATTTTTAAAATTGCATTACCTTGGGGAGTATATTGGGCAGGTAGGAGTATGTTTTATTTAGCAATGCTGCATTTAGTTTTACTTTTGTAATTGCCGTAGTATGCTGTCCACTCTTTTTCGGAACGTCAAATTTTTGACGTTTTTGCGTAAAAAACAACAAGAAAAAAAGAAGATATCGGGATATGCCGAAAGATGTTGAGAGATAGCGGCATTTTTAAAATTGCATTACCTTGGGGAGTATATTGGGCAGGTAGGAGTATGTTTTATTTAGCAATGCTGCATTTAGTTTTACTTTTGTAATTGCCGTAGTATGCTGTCCACTCTTTTTCGGAACGTCAAATTTTTGACGTTTTTGCGTAAAAAACAACAAGAAAAAAAGAAGATATCGGGATATGCCGAAAGATGTTGAGAGATAGCGGCATTTTTAAAATTGCATTACCTTGGGGAGTATATTGGGCAGGTAGGAGTATGTTTTATTTAGCAATGCTGCATTAGTTTTACTTTTGTAATTGCCGTAGTATGCTGTCCACTCTTTTTCGGAACGTCAAATTTTTGACGTTTTTGCGTAAAAAACAACAAGAAAAAAAGAAGATATCGGGATATGCCGAAAGATGTTGAGAGATTGCGGCATTTTTAAAATTGCATTACCTTGGGGAGTATATTGGGCAGGTAGGAGTATGTTTTATTTAGCAATGCTGCATTTAGTTTTACTTTTGTAATTGCCGTAGTATGCTGTCCACTCTTTTTCGGAACGTCAAATTTTTGACGTTTTTGCGTAAAAAACAACAAGAAAAAAAGAAGATATCGGGATATGCCGAAAGATGTTGAGAGATAGCGGCATTTTTAAAATTGCATTACCTTGGGGAGTATATTGGGCAGGTAGGAGTATGTTTTATTTAGCAATGCTGCATTTAGTTTTACTTTTGTAATTGCCGTAGTATGCTGTCCACCCTTTTTCGGAACGTCAAATTTTTGACGTTTTTGCGTAAAAAACAACAAGAAAAAAAGAAGATATCGGGATATGCCGAAAGATGTTGAGAGATAGCGGCATTTTTAAAATTGCATTACCTTGGGGAGTATATTGGGCAGGTAGGAGTATGTTTTATTTAGCAATGCTGCATTTAGTTTTACTTTTGTAATTGCCGTAGTATGCTGTCCACTCTTTTTCGGAACGTCAAATTTTTGACGTTTTTGCGTAAAAAACAACAAGAAAAAAAGAAGATATCGGGATATGCCGAAAGATGTTGAGAGATAGCGGCATTTTTAAAATTGCATTACCTTGGGGAGTATATTGGGCAGGTAGGAGTATGTTTTATTTAGCAATGCTGCATTTAGTTTTACTTTTGTAATTGCCGTAGTATGCTGTCCACTCTTTTTCGGAACGTCAAATTTTTGACGTTTTTGCGTAAAAAACAACAAGAAAAAAAGAAGATATCGGGATATGCCGAAAGATGTTGAGAGATAGCGGCATTTTTAAAATTGCATTACCTTGGGGAGTATATTGGGCAGGTAGGAGTATGTTTTATTTAGCAATGCTGCATTTAGTTTTACTTTTGTAATTGCCGTAGTATGCTGTCCACTCTTTTTCGGAACGTCAAATTTTTGACGTTTTTGCGTAAAAAACAACAAGAAAAAAAGAAGATATCGGGATATGCCGAAAGATGTTGAGAGATAGCGGCATTTTTAAAATTGCATTACCTTGGGGAGTATATTGGGCAGGTAGGAGTATGTTTTATTTAGCAATGCTGCATTTAGTTTTACTTTTGTAATTGCCGTAGTATGCTGTCCACTCTTTTTCGGAACGTCAAATTTTTGACGTTTTTGCGTAAAAAACAACAAGAAAAAAAGAAGATATCGGGATATGCCGAAAGATGTTGAGAGATAGCGGCATTTTTAAAATTGCATTACCTTGGGGAGTATATTGGGCAGGTAGGAGTATGTTTTATTTAGCAATGCTGCATTTAGTTTTACTTTTGTAATTGCCGTAGTATGCTGTCCACTCTTTTTCGGAACGTCAAATTTTTGACGTTTTTGCGTAAAAAACAACAAGAAAAAAAGAAGATATCGGGATATGCCGAAAGATGTTGAGAGATAGCGGCATTTTTAAAATTGCATTACCTTGGGGAGTATATTGGGCAGGTAGGAGTATGTTTTATTTAGCAATGCTGCATTAGGTTTACTTTTGTAATTGCCGTAGTATGCTGTCCACTCTTTTTCGGAACGTCAAATTTTTGACGTTTTTGCGTAAAAAACAACAAGAAAAAAAGAAGATATCGGGATATGCCGAAAGATGTTGAGAGATAGCGGCATTTTTAAAATTGCATTACCTTGGGGAGTATATTGGGCAGGTAGGAGTATGTTTTATTTAGCAATGCTGCATTTAGTTTTACTTTTGTAATTGCCGTAGTATGCTGTCCACTCTTTTTCGGAACGTCAAATTTTTGACGTTTTTGCGTAAAAAACAACAAGAAAAAAAGAAGATATCGGGATATGCCGAAAGATGTTGAGAGATAGCGGCATTTTTAAAATTGCATTACCTTGGGGAGTATATTGGGCAGGTAGGAGTATGTTTTATTTAGCAATGCTGCATTTAGTTTTACTTTTGTAATTGCCGTAGTATGCTGTCCACTCTTTTTCGGAACGTCAAATTTTTGACGTTTTTGCGTAAAAAACAACAAGAAAAAAGAAGATATCGGGATATGCCGAAAGATGTTGAGAGATAGTGGCATTTTTAAAATTGCATTACCTTGGGGAGTATATTGGGCAGGTAGGAGTATGTTTTATTTAGCAATGCTGCATTTAGTTTTACTTTTGTAATTGCCGTAGTATGCTGTCCACTCTTTTTCGGAACGTCAAATTTTTGACGTTTTTGCGTAAAAAACAACAAGAAAAAAAAGAAGATATCGGGATATGCCGAAAGATGTTGAGAGATAGCGGCATTTTCAAAATTGCATTACCTTGGGGAGTATATTGGGCAGGTAGGAGTATGTTTTATTTAGCAATGCTGCATTTAGTTTTACTTTTGTAATTGCCGTAGTATGCTGTCCACTCTTTTTCGGAACGTCAAATTTTTGACGTTTTTGCGTAAAAAACAACAAGAAAAAAAGAAGATATCGGGATATGCCGAAAGATGTTGAGAGATAGCGGCATTTTTAAAATTGCATTACCTTGGGGAGTATATTGGGCAGGTAGGAGTATGTTTTATTTAGCAATGCTGCATTTAGTTTTACTTTTGTAATTGCCGTAGTATGCTGTCCACTCTTTTTCGGAACGTCAAATTTTTGACGTTTTTGCGTAAAAAACAACAAGAAAAAAAGAAGATATCGGGATATGCCGAAAGATGTTGAGAGATAGCGGCATTTTTAAAATTGCATTACCTTGGGGAGTATATTGGGCAGGTAGGAGTATGTTTTATTTAGCAATGCTGCATTTAGTTTTACTTTTGTAATTGCCGTAGTATGCTGTCCACTCTTTTTCGGAACGTCAAATTTTTGACGTTTTTGCGTAAAAAACAACAAGAAAAAAAGAAGATATCGGGATATGCCGAAAGATGTTGAGAGATAGCGGCATTTTTAAAATTGCATTACCTTGGGGAGTATATTGGGCAGGTAGGAGTATGTTTTATTTAGCAATGCTGCATTTAGTTTTACTTTTGTAATTGCCGTAGTATGCTGTCCACTCTTTTTCGGAACGTCAAATTTTTGACGTTTTTGCGTAAAAAACAACAAGAAAAAAAGAAGATATCGGGATATGCCGAAAGATGTTGAGAGATAGCGGCATTTTTAAAATTGCATTACCTTGGGGAGTATATTGGGCAGGTAGGAGTATGTTTTATTTAGCAATGCTGCATTTAGTTTTACTTTTGTAATTGCCGTAGTATGCTGTCCACTCTTTTTCGAAACGTCAAATTTTTGACGTTTTTGCGTAAAAAACAACAAGAAAAAAAGAAGATATCGGGATATGCCGAAAGATGTTGAGAGATAGCGGCATTTTTAAAATTGCATTACCTTGGGGAGTATATTGGGCAGGTAGGAGTATGTTTTAATTAGCAATTCTGCATTTAGTTTTACTTTTGTAATTGCCGTAGTATGCTGTCCACTCTTTTTCGGAACGTCAAATTTTTGACGTTTTTGCGTAAAAAACAACAAGAAAAAAAGAAGATATCGGGATATGCCGAAAGATGTTGAGAGATAGCGGCATTTTTAAAATTGCATTACCTTGGGGAGTATATTGGGCAGGTAGGAGTATGTTTTATTTAGCAATGCTGCATTTAGTTTTACTTTTGTAATTGCCGTAGTATGCTGTCCACTCTTTTTCGGAACGTCAAATTTTTGACGTTTTTGCGTAAAAAACAACAAGAAAAAAAGAAGATATCGGGATATGCCGAAAGATGTTGAGAGATAGCGGCATTTTTAAAATTGCATTACCTTGGGGAGTATATTGGGCAGGTAGGAGTATGTTTTATTTAGCAATGTTGCATTTAGTTTTACTTTTGTAATTGCCGTAGTATGCTGTCCACTCTTTTTCGGAACGTCAAATTTTTGACGTTTTTGCGTAAAAAACAACAAGAAAAAAAGAAGATATCGGGATATGCCGAAAGATGTTGAGAGATAGCGGCATTTTTAAAATTGCATTACCTTGGGGAGTATATTGGGCAGGTAGGAGTATGTTTTATTTAGCAATGCTGCATTTAGTTTTACTTTTGTAATTGCCGTAGTATGCTGTCCACTCTTTTTCGGAACGTCAAATTTTTGACGTTTTTGCGTAAAAAACAACAAGAAAAAAAGAAGATATCGGGATATGCCGAAAGATGTTGAGAGATACAGATGGGTCCAGACATAACCTGTATAAAAGTTAACTTTAGGCAGTCATTTAGGTTGCTTTTCTGGTTAACTTGAGTTAACCATGGTCCACTATCTAGTTAACTAAAGTTAACTTTAGTCTTGACAGAGCATTCCACGGTCCGGACAGCTCTGGACTGCTCTAGTCCA
>CAXARO010001045.1:0-66599 GCA_963971305.1 Arcuatula senhousia
AAAATGTTTAAAATGTTGATTGTTTGTCATGTTTTGGGTCGAAAATGAAAGTTGGAATTGTTAAATGTCTCGCACACACACACACACACACACACACACACACACACACACACACACACACAAATAATAATAAAATAAAATAGATTTTTTAACTAGAATAATGACGTATGCCATCTGCGCTAAAATATTTGGTAGCAGGAAATAGATAAGTTAAGGGCATAAAATCACTTTACAGTACTACAATGTATATGTGGAAACTGCATGCCAAATATCAACAGGCTGTGATATGTAATGTCCCCAAAACTGAACTGTGAAGGAAATTTTGGCGACGCCACAGGATGCAGGAGGCGGACGCAGATCGTGCGAAGGTGACCCCATATGTACCTTTTCAACACATGCAAGTGACATAAAAAACACTAAAATTCCTTTTCACGTCTGCATATACATTTATTTTGATGTATTATTTCTTATTTCAAATGCTGATGGGTCGCCAGTTTCCTCTAAACAAGATGCTAATCATGCATGTTTCTTCCAAAGGTGAGGTAAAATGCTACGCCTTGGCAAAGTAACAAATTACTATAAGTACATCCGGAACGATGGGCCAATAAAGAAGACCGACGGAGACACGAAAACAAAGCCTTTGGAAACTGTGTACATTCTGCTGTTGACTTTCAATGCATATCTGTAAGACTTTATTATTTTGCATGGAAATAATTTGTCCAAACAAGCTCTTACGATTGACCTCTTTGACCCCTATTTTCTCGAAAATGGTAAAAGACAAATCTAATAGAAATACCCCAGCAGGGATTTTCCAAGCATTTAAAAGAAAAATGAAGGATCGATAATGTTTATTGGAACGTGGATGCTCTGTATCCCGAAACAGGACTGTATGAAAATTCCCTTCTTAAACATGACATGAAGAATAATCGACAATAGCAGCAATGGAATACATGTGAGGGAAGTCGAATATCGTTAGACATAAAACACTTTACAGAGGAACGGAGAAGAATCGCACATGATGAGAAATAATACATAAAAATACATGTATCTAAACCGCAATTAGCAATGTGAACTCATTGACAAGTCGAATTGAGAGTGAAGTTCGAAGCTCCTGAAGGCTAATTAAACTGTTCCTACATGTTATAAACAAGAATTTATACAATTGTTTAATGGTCAGGAGGAAAACAGTACAAGTGCATCTAATATAAAAAAAAATAAAGATAAGAAAGTAAAGTTAAAAAAAATAATTCCTATGAGCATTTACCAAAAACGTCGGAAAACTGTAAACCACTTTCAAATCATTTGTGAGATAAATAAAGAGGAACCGTTGGGCAAACCCTATATATGATAAACTAACATCTGCACTCATCTAAAAGGAAGACATCCCATACATTTGTATTTGTCTTTGAGCGCATGATTTCTTCCATAGATTTTTTTAATAAACACAACAACCGATGAGCAACATAAGCTTGTGTTAACAATTCTAGACGTAACGCTGAACATAGGAAATCGATGAAAGTCCCACAAACTCTGAAATAAAGGATCGGTTGTGATACGTTAACTCTATAAGCTCGAGTCTAGGCACCTTTAGAAAATAAAATTTCTGACCAGGACCCCCTTCACATTAAATGGTCGATTCCTTAGCTTTGGTGGAGGCATTTAAAATGGGTTTTGCGCCCGTGGTGATACATTATAATAAGATTTCTTTTTGAAAAATATGTGTTGCCTCTCACAAAATTCTCCTGGCAAACGGGAACTGAACCTTTTAATTTTATGTTAAAATATATAGTCAAACACGACACGACTGGTTTTACAATTAAAGAAAAAAAAGATTCTCATTAAAAGTGTTAAGCTTGATGGGATTGCCAAGGAAAGCAAACTCCTTCACACCCTGATGCTGTATACCAAATATCAAGAGGCTGTGATGAGAAGTTGCTGAGAAAACTTTTACGAAAATTTCTTCTCGGCCCGCCCGTCGCCCAATATTCACCATTTTATAACCCGTAATTTTCACTTTGTGAAATGCGACCAAAAACCGAGTGACGGCAAATCAGACTATCGATGAAAAGTGGTAGACATGTTTATGCTAAATGCAGTCCATCAATAATTATGATTTTATTACGGTCATTCGGATAAATCTCGGATAAAAAGCTACGCTGGGCGCAGCAACATGTTGAACCAAGTATATGGTTGAGTCCCTGTTCATATATGCAGACGATGGTCGACTTACGAAGCTTTTTAACACATGCATTTTATGGCGTTCTACCCATTTTTTTCACGAAGAATTCAACGATTTTTTTTTTTTCAAAATTAGATAATGTTTATCTTTCATTGATTATTCATGTTATTTGCTTTCTTTAAAGCCCCTCATTTATAAATCACAGATCGGGGTTCTCAAATCCATAGGGTGAAAAGAATTGACTTTCAGAAAAAAAATCAGAACAGAAGTAAACTGAACAAGATTCTCCCAGTAGCCTGAATCGCTCATCTGTTCCTTAAGGCCATAAGGGTCTCTTCTATATGGGGTCATTTGACAATTTTAATCTAATAGAGACTTTTGCAGAGCTTAAAATTACCTGGGGAATTAAAGGGGAATATCACTTTAAATAACGGTTGATCTGACAATTTTGACCTTGAGTCATTAATGTAGATCTCAATGAGCTTAACACTGTTGCAATGCTTACTTTTCCTCTAGCACTAATGGTTTTCAAGATATGGTCCAAAAATTACAAAAATTGTCAATTTTGACGAATAAGGGTATAACTCCTATAAGGATTTGTTCCACAGCTGGAGGTTTAAGCAAGTAACAGTTTTTCTCTATCAGCAATAATTTTCTCTATAGTAGAAATCATGAAAACGTAGGTATAAATCTATCGATTACGAAGCTCACCTCGTTGCGCATTATTGTCACGAAGTGTGAAATTAACTTTTTTAAAGTGCTCAATCAATGCAAAAAAGTCACAGCCAGCATCTGAAGTATGCATCTTGCTGAGCATCTATAGGTGCACCTACCATACCACTTTAGATGATGTAGTACTTGTCAGTAAGCGGGAATTGACTTTAGCCATTCTTCTGTAAGTGGTCATTCATGCCGAAAATATAGGTCACAGCCAGCATCCGAAGCATGCATTGTTCATAGCATAAGTAGAAGTACCTACCGTACCAATATTATTGATAAGGCACTTGTCAGTAAGCGGAAATGGATTTTAACCAATCTGCTCTAAGTGATCATCTAAGCAGAAAATATAAGTCACAGACAGCATCCGAAACATGCATTGTGCTAAGCATCACTAGGTGCACCAACCATACCAATATTATTGATATGGCACTTGTAAGTAAGCGGGAATGGACTTTAACCATCCTTCTGTAAGTGAACATCCATGCGGAAAATATAGGTATCAGCCAGCATCCGAAGCATGCATTGTTCTAAGCATCACCGATTCACCCACTGTACCAATATCATTGATGTGGCATTTGTCAGTATAAGCGTGTAGATAGATAGATATGTTTATTTAAAGTGTAACCTGTTATACAAAACAGTTTAATATCAATACATAGTATATTTCTGAAATATTTGTATGTATAAACAGCCAGCCTGAAGAGGCTTATGAAACACTATCAAATAAAATTTCAAAGTTATACCAAAAAACAAAATATGAGCATTTATATTTAAGCGTGTATATATCTTGAGCTGAAGGATTAAGCAAGCAACAACTTTTCCCTTTATGCAATAGTTTTCATTATGTAGGGCAAAAGCATGAACAAATGCTATTTTCGACCTTCAAAGGGCCATAATCGTATAAAGTCATCTGACAACTTCGACCCAATGGACACATTTTCAGAGCTTAATGAGCTGAAGGGTTAAGCAAGCAACAACTGTTTTTATAAGCAATAGTTTACATTTCATGACAAAAATACAAAAATAAACACTATCTTTTACCTTTAATTGGCCATAGCCCCCACAAGGGGGTCATCTGACAACATTGTTCCATGGGAGAATTTTGTAGAGCTTAATGAGCAGAAGGTTTAAACAAGCAACTGTTACAGCTGTTCTTTTTCCAATAATGTTTCTAACCACTAGAGAAAGTTTCCTTCATGTATTATGGGCCGGATTGTAGCCCTACCATTTCAAAGAAATTTGAACTGTTCTTTTTGCAATAGTTTTCATTCTGTAGGGCAAAAAAGCTACGCAGATACGACCGCAACATGTTGAACCCTGTACATTTGCGGTCCAATATTGAATGTCAAATGCTTTTGACACATGTTGCCAATGACGCATGCATTCTTTGGTAGACTTTTAAATGCATATTTGAATTTTTTTATACAAATTTATACCAACCTCCAAGGAAAACTCATAACGCGCTTTTGGCCCATTTGATCCCTAATCTCCCCAAAATGGTAAGAGATATTGCAAATCTGAATGGAAAACGCTGGCAGTAATTTTTTACAAGATTCCAATGAAAAAAAGACTTTAAAAATCGGACCACAAATAAAAAAAGTGATTTTTTGACCCCTCGTAGCAATGTAACAGTGCAAGATACTTCAAAACCCTGACAGAATTTACTGAGGACTACAAAGAAAAAAAATCGTATGAAAAAAATGTTCTACAGCAGTTTTGTTTTAACATCCGTTTATACCCATTTTGACCCCCTTTTCTTTGAAATGGTAGGGCTACAATCCGGCCCATAATACATGAAGGAAACTTTCTCTAGTGGTTAGAAACATTATTTAGAACAGCTTAGAAATTGGTCAGCCCACTACAACAAAAATTCTTGAATAAACCATTTGCAAAGACAAAATCTTATAATTGGAGTTTTTGGCCCGGGCCCTTTGACCCCTAAATTCTCAAAACGGTAGGAGATATTACAAATCTGATTGAAATACGTAGGCAGGGATTTTTACAAGGATTACAATAAAAAAAAGATTTGGAAAATCGAACTGCAAATAAAAAAGTAGAGTTTTTGGGTGTGTTCCCTTTTGACCTCTCATAGTAATGTAACGGTGCAAGATACATCGAAACTGTTGTTACATTTTGTTGACAGAATTTATTGAGGGATACAATTAAAAAAGAATGATCAAAATGGGATGAAAATTAAACATTCTACAGACGTTTTGTCAGTACACCCATTTTAGCCCCTTTTGGAACTTCTTCTGAAACGATAGGGGCCAGAAACCCCAAATGGAATACCAAGTTTCCTTTAGTGGTTACAAACTTAAAAACAACTGATCCACTACAACTAAAGTTATCACACGGAAACCAAAGTGTCTACAGACGACAACGACGACAACGACATTGCCATAACAATACGATCGCGGTCGTATAAAAACATGTAAAAATGCTATTTTCGACCTTCAAAGAGCCATAATCCCTATAAGGAGTCATCTGACAACTTCGACCCAATGGACACTTTGGTAGAGCTTAATGTGCTGAAGATTTAAGCAAGCAAAAGCTTTTCTCTATGTGCAATAGTTTTCGTTCTATAGGACAAAAAAAAACACAAAAAAAAACACTGTAGAGCTTAATGAGCTGAAGGTTTAACCATCTCTGGGCCATGGGCCACTTTTGGGCCATTTTTTTCATACTACGTTCAGTGCCAAGGGGCCACTTTTGGGCCACTGTTTACTTTGAACGTTACCATGAGGAAATGATACTATGACGTCACGCCATTGTCTCCGACGTTCAATCAATATTCAATTATTGAAAGCTCAACACTGATGGTTTAGAAAGCTTTCTCTTTACATCTTTTAATGTCTGAAAGTGTGAAAAAAACGGCAATTTAACCTTTCAATTTTAACAAATTCTACTTGATAATAAAGTGTAAACGTTCACGATGCACAAACTATTGTTTTTTATCTGTTTTTTTATATGTTCAATTTTTACATCATTTTAATGTTTGGAACTCGGCGCTTGTAAATGTAGATAATAACACTTTCAGTCTATTACCAGTTAGCATAGTCACGATTGATGTAATACCGACCATGGTTTGCCACTGGCAAACCGAAGACAGTCCAAAAAATATTAACGGTGTTTGAATTTTGACAACGGAAGACAAGACAAGACAATTTTATTTTTTAAAACCATGTGCAAACAGTGGTACAAAGAATATTATTTACAAATGATACATAAGCAATTAACACAGTGCGGATGAAGAGAAATACATGTAAGGTAGAATATGATCAGACTGCTGTCTACCTTTTTCTCCTATTTTCAGTTTCTTTGTTAAACGTCATGCACGATCTATCATATATTTTACGAACTGGCTATTTGTCCGGCATGCCGGTCAAATAGAAAATTTTGTCTATTTGTCCGGTCATAAAATGCGCATGCTCTTAGGAGCAAAGAAAAGCTCACGTGACCACTCCAGACTCCCCATCACGCTGCGAGATGCGCGTCAGTCTGGAATATGATATGCCGATATGGCGGATGCAATACGCGTTGGAGAAAAATTGTGTTCTTTATCTGAATTAGAAACCAGAATAAGAGAATATGAAATATATTCGAATTGTAATTATTATAAACGAGATTGTAGGACAATAGATTCTGCTCGAAAAAGGGGTATCAAGCGGTTTATTAAGCCCGAGTTGAAATTTTATTCCATAAATTTCGCTTGTATTCACGGAGGAAAGAAACACAAAAGTAGATCAACTGGACAAAGACCAAATCAAAGGTTAGTATTTTATTTTTTTTGATTTTTTTCCGTGACTGAAAATCTGTCAAACTCATTTCAGTTACAGAGCTAAACTGATTCAACGTTGAGATAAATTTAGTTTAAATTAATTTTCTCAGTCCAAATAATCAATTCGTTACAAGTATGGTTGACATTTTGATACTGATTTTTCTAAGGTAGTCATTTCAGAAGGCTTAGCAACATACAAGTATTCAATTTTTTTTTAAATTTAAAAAACGTGTAACTTTTTGAAATGCGGAAACAATTGCATAACTTGACCGCGCTCGATTTCTCTTTTACTTTCGTTTTATACGTGTTTATTCCCCTTGGTTTTCCCAAAATCAATTAAGCAAGGCTTACCAAAATCATAGACGCTTGCTGATCAAATGAGAGACAAAAATTTGATTTTCTTTGCGAGGGTGAGCAGTACATATGTAACGGTTTATTTCTTCCCCCATGAAATATCTTCCTAAGTCATTATTAAATGCATTATTTACGGAATAAAGCTGGATATTATTTAATAATATGTCAAATCATGTAGTTATGAAATATTATCCATAAAATATTGTCCCCTTAAAACCCAGTACGGACCTGGAAGAAATATCACAGGTTATTGAATATCACACCCGGAAGAAATTATCTCTTACACATACATGTAAAGCAGTAACTGCACGATGCAGAACTTGCCATACCCAGTGCAAATGGACCAAATTATCCCGTACGAAATTCAAATTCAAATTCTTTATTTAAACCAATTATGGTGCCTAGATGGACAGATCAATTACAATATAAACATTCATAACATAATATACGGGTCTGGGTGTCGAATTGGCCCGCAGCAGAGACTAGCTTGTCGTGAGAGGTGTCTAAGGGTCTTGGGATTCTGACGTTTGGTCAGTGCTCAGTCCACAGAGCGACCAATTATGTACCCTAGACGCTGAATAGGGTACGTACTAACGTAGCCCTCATCTGCAGGGGTTGTCAGGTCTATATAATACGGAAACCCTGACCACTGACCATAGTGGGCCGTCTTATGAGTATATATGAAGGTAGGGTGGTAAAGGAGGGATCCAAACACGAAAACACATGCTGAAAAATGTTGAAAACAAAGCACGGGCTATTAATTAACATCACCTATTAAATGCGAAATGAATTTGAATAATTGTGACATTCAATCAAATTCTTCTGATTTTTCAAAGCTTATGAGAATATCAACTGCATGATTTCAACATATTCAAGATATAATTTTAAGCAAAAAAAAAATGATCAAGCAAGAGAAATAGGCCATCCAACACGAAACTCGGGTCTAAAATACAGGCAAAAACAGAGCATGTACATGATGTACGACTATGTCAACTCAAAAACACAAGAAATAAAAATCAAATTCACAAAAACACAGAAAATAAAAATGTAGGAAACCTTGCACCAAAATAAACATTTACCACCCCCTGAAGGAAAAGATTTGGCAAAATAAATTGAAAGTTTCATGTTTTCATGGTTGTATTACTATGGATGTAAAAATAAAGTTTCATGCCATATTTTGCAAAATGAATTGAAAGTTTCATGTTTTAATGGTTGTATTACTATGGATGTAAAAATAAAGTTTCATGCCATTGTATGAAAATGACAGGTCCTTTACATTTACTGTTGCAGCACATTTAGAAAAGAATGTCCATCTCAAATCATGGTTGTCATCTCAGAGAACGGATTGTCCTTTGAAGTCAAGAGCATAGTTGAGGAACATAATCATGAGAATTCACAGGTTGGCATTTAAATCATTTTAGAGAAAATTTAAAAAAGCAAGGAGAATCAATGTGACATACATTGTATAAGAATATCAAGAGTACAAAATGAATAAAACAGCACAAAAATATTATAAATTCAAACTTAAAATCAATCTACATACATGCATGAACGTGAGTGAGTGAGTTGGTGTTTTACGCCCGTGCAACGCTATATACATGTATAGGTACAGGCGATGCATGAACATGAAGATAAAAAATCAGTGTTTGATAGATTTTTGTAGAACTTGCAAATTTTAAATTACAAAATATACATACATGTACTGTTACACTTTGTACATGTTGTGTAACTGTAAGATTTAAGTCTGTTGCTAACAATCACATGCAAATGCGCTTCCAGTTTTTCATAATTTGATATTTTTAAAACTTTCAAACAATTAACATCTTTTTTTATTATTTTATACATTTAGATTCTGTTTCAACATCTACCAAAAGAAAGAAGGATACCAAATGAATTGGCCAAGGAAACTGAGTTACTATTTAAGTTGCAGGCTAACAAGAAATTGATGCGAGACCATTTAGAAGCCAAAACAGGGAAAAAGATTATACTCAAAGATCTTAGTAATCTAAAATCCTGCAGTAAGAAAGAAAGCTTGTGTGACGACTTTGAAAGCTTGGTTGGAAAACTAGCAGGACCCAAAGGTATTAACATGATTAATAATTTCTGCATATGTCAGGTCCATACATATCTGGTCCAGAACATGTACACTGTACATTGTAAACATGAAATAAATGAAGATGAGATCTATTCATATAACTAATAAAAGGTTTTTGATTTGAATATATGTAACCATAAAACCCAATAATTATACCCCACACACCAAGTTGCTGAGGATTTATTAATCTTTTTGACTGGAACATCAGTCTGTCAGTCTATAATAAAAGTTTGTAGATGTAGGTCTATCTGACACTATTGGACAGAATTTATCGAAATTCTGTATGCAAAAAAAAAACACCATAAATAGTTGCGCAAATTACCACAGAATTTTTATCTACTATTCCTATTTTCTTGAAGGATAGTCCGAAAGGATTATGCTCTTTTGGCTTTAGCTAATTGTAATTGTCTTAGTGGTACGTGAAAGCTGATTTCCATTTACCTTTTTTTCAGGTTTTTTGAGTGAAAATAAAAATGTAAATTACCGGTACCTACTCATACACATTGTGCATATCAAATTATGTTTACAAAATAACTTTTATTTCTGCAGGGTCTGTTGTAGAAATATTAACAGATGAGAACAACAGTGTCTGTTTTACCAAGACCAAGAAATGAAAGACATGTTTGCAGCCTATCCAGAAATTCTCTTCATAGATGCAACATATAAAGTTAATAACTTAAGAATGCCTTTGTATGTTTTAATGGTGGAAGATAGCTGTGGACAGAGTGAGGTTGTTGGAATTTGTTTGACTTCAACAGAAGATCAACTAACCATTAGTTCTATGGCAGAGCTGTTTAAAAAAAATAACGAAGCATATGAAAGAACAAAGGCAATAATGGCAGACAAAGACTTTAATGAGAGGCAGTACTTTGCTAAGACTTTTCCAAATGCAAAACTTCTAGTTTGCCATTTTCATGTACTAAGAACTTTCAGAAGGGAAATAACAACTGAAAAGTTGGGAATAACTTCATCTGAAAGACAAACTGCATTAGAGCTTTTGGAGAAATTAACTTACAGTTGTTCTGAAGAGGAGTACCAGTTAATTTATAGTTCAATCAAAAGCTCGTGCCCATCTCAGGTTGTCGACTATATAAGCAACAATTGGAACCATATCAGAAATGAATGGGTTTTTGGGCTAAAGATGGCAGAGGGAACATACCTGAATAACACTAATAATAGACTTGAATCTTTCAACCAAAAGATGAAATCTGTTGTTATGATAAATTCAAGTATGTCAGCATTTTTTGATGGTTTCCTTTCACTAATGAGAACAATCAGAAATGAACGTGACCACAAAGGCATTGTTGGAATTCAAAAAATAAGAACCAACCCATTTACTCCAGGTTCTCCAGAACAGTTGTACTCGAGATTTCTCACAGAGTATGCAGCAAAACTGGTCATTGATCACATTAAAAGATCAAAGAAACTGACATTGCAAAAGGATGGAGATGAAACATATGTAATGTGCAGATCCATAAAATTACCTTTGAGTTCAGACAACTGCACATGCATATTTAGGGTCTCAATGGGATTGCCATGCCAGCATATTTTTGCTGCAAGAATTGACAATGGCATGGATTTATTTGACCATGAACTTTGTAATGAAAGATGGACAATGGCATTCTATAAAAAGAAAATGAGAGGCAATGTTGAAGATGACACAGAAGCAAACAAAACTTTATTGAATGTAGAGGTAATGGAAGACAAAAGAACAATTCTGTCAGAACATCAGAAATACAGAAAAGCTGTTTCTATCACTAATCAGCTGGCTTCCTTGGTTGCTGAAAGTAGCATGAGGGAATTTGGTTCAAGGTTAGAAGTTTTGAAAAGCTTGGTTGATGTTTGGACAAAAAATGGAACAGCAACACTACATCTGTATGAAGATCAGTTGGCAGGTAGGAGAAATAAGGCTTAATTTAATATGATGTCCTTTTGACCTTGAAGGGGTCATATGAGCTTATAGTCATCGCTTGACGACCGTTGTCCATGTACTTTTTAAAGTGTAAACTCCACTGACACCATAGGTCCAATTGCAACTAAACTTGATATGGTTGTTTATTAGCACTGATGAAGGATTGCCAACATAGGAATACATGTGAATTGCATCATAAGTTCTGGCATTTTTAAATGATACGCACCTCAAGATCTTCATGCCCTGAATTTGAGAAGAAGATCTAACTACTCATGTAGGAGTTCTTGCCCTTTTTTATACCCCGCCACACGAAGTGGCAGGGTATTATGTTATACCCTCAGTTTTTTTCGGTGTCTGTCCGTCCGTCTGTCCGTCCCCCGAAGGTTTCCGACCAATAACTTGATAACGCGTCAAAGGATTTGAATGATATTTTACACAGCTGTTTAGTACAATAAAATACAGGTCAAGTTCGATTTTCAGCATGATCCAAAAAATAGTTTTCGAGATAGGCCACTTTGAAAAATCAAATTTCATGAAATTTTGAGGTTCCGACCAATAACTTGAAAACATGTCAAAGGATTTGAATGATATTTTGCACAGCTGTTTAGTACAATAAAGTACAGGTCAAGTTTGATTTCCAGCATGATCCAAAAAATAGTTTTTGAGATAGGCCACTTTGAAAAATCAAATTTCATGAAATTTTGAGTTTCGGACCAATTACTTGAAAACACGTCAAAGGATTTGAATGATATTTTGCACAGCTGTTTAGTACAATAAAATACAGGTAAGTTTAATTTCCAGCTTGATCCAAAAAATAGTTTTCGAGATAGGCCACTTTGAAAAATCAAATTTTATGAAATTTTTAGTTTCCGACCAATAACTTGAAAACACGTCATGGGATTCAATTGATATTTTGTACAGCTATTGAGTACAATAAAATACAGGTCAAGTTCAATCTCCAGCATGATCCGAAAAACAGTTTCGAGATAGGCCACTTTGAAATCAAATTTTATGAACTTTTGATATTATAACGTGGCGGGGTATCATTTAATGTCCCATTACATGCCCTATTTTTTTATTTTTTTTTTATAAATTAGGAATCAAGATTTATTTCACACAAGCAATACAGGCATGACAGGCACACTGATTAAAAAAGTGAATGGTAAATTGATTACTAACAAACAACAAATATGTTGCAACATAACTAACATGACTAAAAAAAATTACTGTAAAAGGGGAAATTTTCACAAGGGGTTTATTTTCGCCAATTTTGCGATCATTTCAAATTTGCGAAAATATCCCCTCGCGTAAATTACATTTAGAAGGACCCAATATTCCATGTTCTAATAAAACGCGAAACTAAAACCTCAGGAATGCATTCAGGTACTGAAAACGTGGAATTTAAACCAGTACAGTAGTTGATTTCCATGCATAATTTGAAATATTGTGACATGCATCATAGGTTTTCTTCTTTGCACATTGTACTGTTCTTTTTTATATTTTGGCTTTTTTTTTCATTGTGCAAGTTGTTGATTGCCAATCCATAATTTTTAGTGCATTTTTTTTATAGTAGGTGGTGAAGCTCTATTAGAAGACATTCTTGGTGTAGAGGGCATACAAGGTACAAGTGAAGTGTCAATAAATCCTTTCAAAGCTTTGCAGAATGTAGAATACAATTTAAATTCATGAAGTTTATTGCTGATATTTGGAATGTCAAAATTGCAAATGTTATGCCCTATAAGGATAGGTTCATTTAGATCTCTTAAAAAATTTATAAAGTCTAAAAGTGCTATTTCCACTGGTACTGGCTCAACAGACTTTCCATGTACATACATTCTTCCTGTTGCCTTGCTGAATGTAATTCCAGTTACCTTACTGGCTTCAAGTTGTATATCCAATCTTGGAACAACATATCTATTAAACTTTTTGTCTGTATTTGTCTGTGCTGATATTTGAACAATATCACTCTTTTTACCCAAACCAGTGGTCTCTAAATCAAAAAAGACTCTACTTTCTGTACCATCAAGTCTTAATGGGGATGGAATTTGTGTTAATTGTGTTGGATCTCGATCCAATTCCATAAATGGTGCATATGTCAATCCTTCTTTAACAACATGTTTCCTTTCATGCTTGTTTCTATTAATCTTCATTTTAGCTCTTTTAGTTTTGTAAGATTTGGATCGACACCTTTCTTTTCTCTTCTCCTTTTTCTTGTTCCGCATCTTTGAGATTGTCATGGTGAACTCTCCTGGAGAAAGGTTTGCTGCTTGGTTGACCTAATAATAGAAAGATAAATAAAGGTAACAACAAAATTACCGAACCTGGAGAATCTCAAATGTTCATAAGACAGGACAAAACAAGGGAGGCATACCGGAAAAGTTGAAGATTGCAATGGTCCTGACTTGGTACAGGTATTTCAAAGGAAATGGTGGGTTAAATGCAAGTTAAAGACAGAAATGGCTGGATTTCAATAAACAGGAAGAATTTAAGAAAACAAACAGACCTACAATTGATTTGTTTGTTGGTTGTGGTTAAACCATACAAGATGGTCAGTTATTCTGCATTGTGGCGGGAGACATAATTGTTTGGAAATACTATCACATTGAAGAACATAAAATGGCAAAATAAGGCCTTTGTGCATAAGCTAAAATTAAGCTTACTTTACTTAAATAACCATATCCTTCATTCTTTTGAAGAACAGCTGCTGATACTCTGTTCTGAAGGGAACATGATCCACCATAATGTCTACAAAAGAAAACAAGAGGCTCTGAGGATTCATGACTAAAAATTCCATCTCTATCTTTTTGAAATCAAAATACAATTTAGTTCCAGACAATAAATTTTGCTACGCCTGACACATGTTTCGTCCATTAAAGACTCACCAGAGACACTCTACCAAAAGATTAAAAATACCAACCACTATCCATATATATACATAAAGAGCATAGAACAATAAAACAAAAAATTACCAAATTTGGAGCCAAAATATGACTGAAATTATCTCTTTACAAAACTATTTGCACTGTGTAAGCCTACTGGGACATCCCATAAGAGCTTCAATTTGTTCATGCTAAATAATAATTCTTTCTCGTATATTGGAGAATAATTACAAGGTTTGTATCTACATTTGGGTGTTTAATGCATAAATTGTGTATTGAAAAGTTAAGTTATAAGTAATATTGCACTCTTTTTTCACTCTTTTAGACTTGACAATGGCTTTTTGTTAAAAAAGCCACAAAATTATATTTATACTTGTATATTGTATTTGAAGATGACACCTCCAATTTGGTAAACTAGTATTTTGACAGTAAAATTAATGCATATACAGCTTGACATACCAAATTTTACAAGACAATAATCTATAGTAAGCATAATAGTAGTTTACCTTGATTTTGGTGCTTTGACAGACACCAGCTGATTAAAGCTTTCATTTGCTTGAGTACTTCCTAAATCTGTGATTGAATCACTCCTGCTAACTAATCTCTGTACCAAGCTATCCAACTCTGACCTCAATTCCTCAGACTGCAAAGGCTTTCCATTTGGTAGACTTTTAAAGCTAAAAAAATAAGAAGAAATATAAATTCAAAACTATTATTGAAAATCTATATGTCAAACGTTAATTATGTGCTTTAAAATTGGTTACTGATTTAGAGACTTCACAATAGCTATATATTTTTTATTCAATTTCTAAAAAATATAGTTTTGATACAAACTTTAATACAAAATCAATATTTATTCAAGAAATAGTATGTTTTCAAATTCAAACCTTTTGAATGGTTTTTACAAGAGTTGTTCCCCCTTTTCCATTAAAATTAAATTTTGAATCTTATTTTTAAATGTATATTTTTTTCAATTGGCTTTGGCTTTACTATAGATTAGCTTTTTATTAGACAACAAACTGAGATTTTTTCAAATTGATTTTTTTTACCATGCTTTTTCCTCCATAAATAGTTTATTTTGAGCATCATTTGTGACTCTTTGTAAAGTATACTGGCTATTATGAAATCTTACACGAATTTTTCTGGATCTTCATGAAAGCTACACCAGTCAGCATTTTCACAAAGATCATGTTTGCCAAAAACATGTGGCACAATTCTTTCCAGATTGACCTTTATTTCCTCCTCATCATTTCCAGAAGTGATAGCATACATGATGCATCTTAAAATATAATTTCTGGTTGTATCCTTTTGCAACTCTTTGTATCTAAAAACAGATAGGAATATAACAAATACATTTATATATAATAAATGTTTCTCCTCGGTTACTGTCGTCGCTCTAGAAATTTTATGGTAGAAGACACCATGCTTCATAGATATACATGGGATTTCTTTCGCTCAGATAAGGGCAAATGTTGGCTTGTCATCGGGTTTCGTCTTCCTTTACCCCATTTGACACACTGAATTGGAGATCGGCAACACGACAGCTGTGCTATGGAAAACAGGAACCGCTTACTCACTCGGAGCACTTGAGTTCACTCTTGTTACGACTTGAGTTAGTTTTGTTGATTTCTGTTATTTTGTGTTTTGTTTTTCCTCAGGCTGTTCTTGTCCGTGTTGACCAGTTTTGTTGTATCCTTTTAGGACTTTTGACACTCGAATGCCCCATTGGTGCCTCTTTGCTTCTTACAAAAAAATTATCAGAAATATTAAGTATCAATATTTTAAACATACCTCTTGGATATAGTATGCAAATTTGTAGAAATTCCCTTTTTAACATGGTTTTGGTCATCTTTTTTCTGTATATCTTGAAATTCCATTTCAAGCCGGGCTGATGTTGCTGCATCATTGTCAGCATGTACAACTGAAATGCAAGTAAAATAAAAAAAGATGTGATAATTACACTTGTGGAATTTTTTTTAACTTTGAACATTATTTTTAATATATAGATATAGAATATAGGACTTTTGAATCTTGAGATCGATTGAGTTAATCACTGGTTTATGGTGAACCCAAAGGGTGAACCAATAAACCAGTGATAAACTCAATCTCAAGATTTAAACTAGAGGCTCCAAGGAGCCTGAATCGCTCACCTGATCTCTTATGCCAAAGTTTGAATAAATTTCACAAACTTTCAAGTATACAAAGTTGCAAAACAATCCCTTCAGTGGTTTCAGAGAAAATTTTTGGAAATCAGTTTAAATTAATAGAAAAAACAGATAAAGAGCAATAACTCCTGTAAGGACCTTTTGATGCTGAACAAGAAAACTTGCTTCGGATTTTCTCGATCTCTTATACTTTTCGAGTTATAAGCCAAAAACAATGGTCTGACCCCCCTGTTCTATTTTTAGCAATGGCGGCCAATAAGGCGGCCATGTTGGTTGGTCGACGTTCACAAATTTCACAAACTTGGTAGAGGACATCCTAAAGATCAAGTATTCTAAGTTTCAATGCAATCCCTTCAATGGTTTCAGAGAAGAAGATCTTTGAAGAAAAGTTAATGGCGACAGACGATGGGCGGACGATGGACGCCTTACGATGACAATAGCTCACATGACCCTTTGGGTCAGGTGAGCTAAAAATCCTATATTTTCTTTATCGGTAATCCCCGAGCAACAAAAGTGTTAAAAGGGGGTCTTTTAAGGTTTTTTAAAGCACACTAATAAAACACGTGCTTTGTCACCTACTGACCTAATAATTTCGGTGATAAACACCTGTTCATGGTACATGGTTTATCAGCGGCAAACATCAAAGGAAAAAATATAATGATTACCGATGACAAATAACTTGCAAGCTTAATGACAAACCTTTAATTTCACAATGGTCATCTTTTAACTTGTGGGCCATAGAAACAGCCATGTCAGCCTCCATTGCTTTACTAGAGCCATGCCAGTTTAAAGAGCAGTCATGTTCTGGTGCAGTTTCTTTCCTGGATTGGTGGTACTCACAGGTTTTACAAACTTTACTTCTAACATCAAATGATAACACCTTTCCTGTCTCTTTACCAATAAATGTTGCATGTCCTGTTGTTTAAAAATATACACTAATCTTATTCATACAAATTTATAATTTTTAAATGTAAACTAAGAATACTATTAGCAAGCTCACAAAGGTATACCATGCTGCATATATATTGAAAAAAACAACCACCAATTATATCCCCTGCAATATATCCCACAGCAATGAAAATTCTTAATGCACATCTCCATATTATATACTTTCTCCATTGTAAAGTTTCATTAATATCCATCGGGCTGTTAACGAGGAGTTGTGTTTATGAGGTCTCTCATTGAACACTATTTATATCATATTTAAAAAGTCCAATTATCTCCCTGATAGCAAAAATGACAAAAATTTGTCCTGTTCTGATTTTGCAATTTTTATAGTGGCTGCCATTTGAACCGATAAATCTGAGTCTGAATGTTTGTAAACATTTAAGTCTGAACAAAATTGCTGCGGTATTTGCTTGCCAACATTCAATAAAGGTCAATCTTTTATTTGTTATTTCATTTTATTTTACAGAATGATGACTATATAGTAAAGTCATATAGACACATGTACAAAATCAATTTTACCAGTATTACTGTTATAATTCCAACCAGAGCCCCTCTTCTGCCACCCACCATCAAAGCTTGCTTCTACCTGGAAAAAATAGCAACATTCATATCATCAACCATTGACTTAAGAAGTAGTCCTTGGGTGAGACATATATGTTTCATTCAAATATCTAATTAGTGTGGTAAACAAGTAAAAGTTCTTATTATTCAATTTCACGATAAAACTTCTTTTAAAATAAATTAAGCAGAACAGAAAATTATTAATTTATCAGCAAAATAAGTTGCAGTAATTATAACTATGTTCATGCCTTGACAATTACTTAACTTTCTCGTTTTTTTCATTTACATGGAAGATAAAGAGATGTGGAACAAGTGTATGTGAAACAACCAACATAAAGAAAAAAGAATTTAAAAAAAAAACACAATGGAAAACAGCCAGCAGTCTTCAGCATCATCAGAGGTTGCTGCCTGTCGCTTGCATATTAGCCTAATTAATATTAAGATGTATTTTCCCTTGTTAAATGAGGAATTTCACAATATTTTGTGCATCACATGTCATATGTACTTTTAATTGATCCTACTCAGATTTACATGTATTCATATTCTAAACCATTTTTTTTTATTTCTTACCTTTCCGTTATTACTCAAGGACTTCTCCTGCTTTTGTGCCTCACTACATGACTCAAGAGTAACATTTCGGATCTTTTCACTAAGTTCCTTTTCTTTTTTCCTTAGAGTATTGTCACTAATTGATGGGAGATTGCACTCTGCTAAAAAGTTCTGAATATGCATTGGGCCTATTCCAGTATGAACCATGCCTAAAACAGAAATATCTTTTTAAAAATCATAAAATCATTTTTTTACATGTACATGTTTATATATGCATGTTATAGAAGATGGTTACAAGCACTATTATCTATAACATGAAGCACTCTGAAATATATCAAATGCTAAAATATCTTATCCCTGCATGGCACCCAAGGATAGGCACATAAATGATGACACTAATGCTAATATACCCTGTCAAAATGAGAGCATATTTAAATAATTTTGCTTAGTCTGACATCATGGACATGTCTGAGCAGCTAGCTTCCAAAATCAATAGGCAAGTCTGTGACTTTAGACAAATGAATTGACAGATAAAGGAGCAACAAATTCACATTCAAGGGGCTATGAAATTACTAAATCTGGACTATAAGATAAAGCAAGTGTGCATAAATGTTAGCCCAAGGGTTTTGAAACATATTATTGGACCATACTACATATAGGTGGTCAGTTTTTAAAGTGGAGGGAAAGAAAGAAAGGACAGACCATTGGCAGTCAACTGACAAACCTATTAGGCCAACAAACAAGACCAATCGATGTCTGGCCCTGCGTCGCATGGCAAAATGTTAAACCCTGTACGTTTTAGGCCCAATATGGAGAGTCAATAGTTTTTTACACTTGCATCCTATGGTGGAATGACAAAGCATATTTGTCACATGCAACCCATTATAGACGGTTACAACAAATATTTAGAAATAAAAATACTTAAGATGCTTATATAGAACAAGAATTAAAAATAAAATAAGAAAAATAAATTAAAGTTTCTATTTTCCCCCTTTTTGTCCCCCTTATTGCTAAATAGAAAAGATTGGTCATTTAGAAAAAATTATTCTACATTTTGCATCCAATAAATGGCATATTAATTAACTTGCAATTTTTTTTTCTAAATGGGACCCTAAATAAAATAGTTGCATTTTTGCCCCTTTTGGGCCCCTCATTTCTGTATGACAAACCAAGAGACCTCAACATCATTCCAATTAATCATTATATGGTAAGGAACATTTTTTGAAAATTTATAGCAATCAGTCAACCAAAACTAAAGTTATTGTGGAAAACAAATAAAAGTAATTTTGTTGCCCTTTTTGGGCCCCTTATTTCTAGACGAAAAAAAAGGGGGACACCCAAAATCACCTACACACTTTATTATTTAGTAAGTAACATTACTGTAAAGTTTCATAGCATTTGGTTGACCAGAACAAAAGTTATTGTGGAAACAAATAAAAAAGTCACATTTTTGACACCTTTAGGGCCCCTAATTTCTAAACGAAATAAAGAGGAAACATCCAAAATCAGCTTCACTCTTCCTTAAATGGTAAGTAACATTCCTGTAAAATTTCATAGCATTTGATAAACCAGGACAAAAGTTATTGTGCAAACAAATAAAAAAGTTACTTTCTGGCCCCTTTTGGGCCCCTAATTCCTAAATGAAATTATAAAATGACCCCAAAAGGGGTGGTGCACATCTTCAATATATCTGTAATCACTGTGTAAAATTTAAGAAAGATCTAATGTTTGGTTTTTGAGATTTAGATTACACAAGACAGGCACCCACAGCGTGACGCACAGACAGACAGAGTGACCCGACTACTAGACCTGCTTTTGCCTTTGGCGACAAAGGTAAAAAAAGATTGCTAGTTTCCCCCCAACTAGACTGGGTCACTTTTTTGGGGCCTGTGGTCAATTAATTTTATTACCATTTAAAATAAAATCTGGCCTACCTGTCTTAGATCATAACATTTGGATCATAACACATGTAGGTGGTCAGTTTTAACAGTGGGGGGAAATCTGGCCTACATCAGTACCTGTCCTAGACCATCACATTTGCTAATTTTTTGTTCAATGAAACTTGCTTATATGATATAAATTAAAGTCATGAAAGTATTTTAAACTTTATTCTTTTTTAAATGAAGCTGGAGTACAGAAAACTCATACAGTTTATTCTTATACACTAATGACACAAAGCTTACAATTTTTTTCATTATCATGATTATAAAAAATAATGAAATAAAATTATTTTCCTGCCTACCAGGTCTAAATAAATTGTCCATGTTAGAGGAAGCCAGCAATAATTTTTTTCATGGCCTTTAATAAATAAATGGCTTATATACATGGGTGTATTTGAGCTGAACTATTGAAAATTATAAAAAATTTTAAATCTTTTTTTTTCTTAAAAATATACTAGTAATTCTTAGAATGTGATTTTTGTCACCCACCGTCACACTTTTTCTAGACCTGACACAACTTTACTGAATTAAATCTAATTTTGCTGAAATTTTGTAGGATTGTATGTCATGCTCTTGTGTCATAGCTAGCATTTAAATTCCCTCAAAATTAAATATTTTTAGGTACTTTGATAATAGCTGAAATTGTTCTTGAAATCATATTACATTTAGCACGACATAATAGGCTATGTCTTTTGCAGAAGTACTTTATTTGATGACATTTTAAAAAATATATGTCATTTATACGAGATAAAAAGAAAATGACATATTATAGACTATGTCATTTCATACATACCTTGTAATGTGCCAACTGCTGGGTTTCATTTTTATAAATAAGACTGTGAGTGTGACATAGTAAAAGGGTGACAAAACAAGGATGGATTTTTATGCCAATCATTTATTCCCATTATTGTGGCCTGTACATGTCATGTATGTACATGTAGTGTACATTCTTTATGTATTCTATTTAAAGTAAAAATTATTGCTCCACAAACACAATTTACTTTTTAATTTTGTGTAGATTATGTTTCAAATAGAAGTACAATTTATCTTCTGGGCATGCATCTTAAAATCTGTCAAATTGTATGTTTTATGTGTGATTATATGAGTACATATACAAAGTGTATATGTTGTAAGTTACCTAAAGATGCTTTCGTATTAATATCATAGCTTCCTGATGGTCCTCGCTTCCCCATTTGAACATCTGTCACAATGTTACACAGTTCACATCTAACCAACAGGATACCTCCCAAACCATACAGTCGCTCACCAACGGTATTAGAAAGGTGCAAAGGGCTCTTACAAATGCAACAGTAAAGTCCCTCTGCAAGGACTGCCAACTCAACTATTCTACGGCCAATTTTCCACGACTGGGAAGCATTCTTGTCCGCAGAATACATCTCAGTCTCTGCACCAATATTACACAAATTGTGCACTGTCGGCTCATAATTGGAGTGGTCATTGTGAACACCTGCTTGTGTTTGTTCAACCTTTCTACCTTCATTCAACCATTTGAAATAATCTGAACGATGGGACGATTTCTTTTTAACTGATGAAAACTTTCCAGAAGTATCTCTTTCACGTTCCATTTCGTATAAACATATCAAAAATATAGAAATATAAAAAACATAGAAAAAATCTGTCGTCTGCCCATAGCGATAGTAAATAAACGATCGGGGTTCGTCGAAAGCTTGTTTTGTACAATACTCGTCTTTACCGCCAAACGCGATTACGACCCAGAAAAGTAGTAAAGAGTTATCGTTCGTAGGTGTTCGGTACCCCCTTAAATAGTTAATACAATAAACTCAATGGGCACATCTAAGCGATAGATGTAGTTAACTTATGCATAGCAGTTTCACTAAAAAGATAAAAAAAATTACATGTACATTGTACATTATTTTTTAAGGAATTAAAACATTTGTTAATATTTATGCATTCGCCATTGTTCACTGTGTACATTATATTAGTTTTCAGTTTCAAAGAGTTTTATTATTCAAATCTTAGTTTCACTTTATACATATTAATCTTAGTTTCCCTATATACAAATTACTTACTAAAAATGTTTTTAATTTTGTATTTAAGGAAAAGACAAAGAAGTACAGCCTGATAAGCCAACTACAAGTACTTCTGGAGTACATGTATCTGAAAACATCAAAGATATTCGTTGTCATGATACAGATGCCAATGTTCAAGGTGCTTTAACTTATTGCAATTCTATAATCACCTCTAAAATGTGATGTTTATTTAGCTCTAGAAAGTTTTTATATGGTCGAAGATGTCAGATGACCTGCTATAGGGGTTATGGCCCCTTAAAGATGAAAAATATAGTCATTTAGCTATTATTTAGCTATACAAAAGACTCCATAGATTTGACATCAAGACCAGGTGAGCGATTCAGGGTCCTGGGAGCCTCTTGTTTCATTATAAGATAAAAAAAATTCTTGTCTTCTTCCTGTTTTCCAAGCCAATTAAATCTATTTAAAGGCTATAAACAATGGACAATTGTTCATTATTTATTTCTCTGCCTCTACTTAATGATGAACTTTAGATTAAGTATATATATAAAGCTTTAGGATTATTATTATACTGTACCTCTCCTTTTGAGGCCAGTCTGTTGTTTTCTGTATTAATTGGTTGAGTTAGATATTCTACTTAGTGCAACCCCATATTGATTTTTTACATTAGTTAGATTAAGTTTGGATTCATGTAACATCATGAACAAACTCCTCTATTCAAGAAAATTTTACTATTGATTCATTTATTTTTGTGTTGATTGGTGCGATTTTTACCAATTTAATAGAATTACATTTTCTTTTTAGAGTTTTTGTATAAGATTGCTGATGCTTCAGCTGTGAGAAGAGCAGAAGCAAACATTGGTAAAATTGAAGAAGATGAAGTTGAAGTCACAGTTGAAGAACTTCTTCCTCATGCAGAGATTTTACTCAACCTCCAGCTGCAATCTAAAGCTAAAGAATTTTTTACATCTGATGGATGGCTCACTGTTGAAAGTACACTATACATATTAGAAGGTAAAATTCAATACTTCCAACATGTTTATAAAAATGTTTTTATTAATTTTGATTAATGAGCACTAAACATGCTAAATATTAAAAATCAAAACATGGTCAGTTAAGATAGTAGAAAAATGAAACCGATAAAAGTTTTTTTGTCATATTTTAGAACTTTATGTATTAAATGCAAACATTGTACTTGCATGTATTTTATCAGATCTGATCCATGAAAAATGTTTCCAATATGCCATACATATTATATTGACATATTAAAAAGAACTGGTCACTACAAGTTACAAATATCAGTAAGTTTATTTTACTGCATAGAAATGTAATATTAGACTTGAAAGATGAAGTTTTTCTTTATGTTCTACATGAACTATACATTTGTATAAAATTGAAGGGATATGAAGTAAAATTACATACCAGAAAAACAAATGTTTTGATTATTGGAATGTACATGTATCTAAGCAAAGGATTATCAATTTTATTACTGTTCTTTAACCTTATTAACACACAAAGGCAATCTGATGCCTACCACCGGTTATGTAAAGGGAATTATTTTGCTAAACCAGGACTTTCACTGTAATTGTAACATGTTTTTTCAGAACAGCATTTAAAACTGCTGAAAAGACGCGAGTTTCCTCCTATTCAAACAGATTCAAAAGGTGAAGGTAAGTTTTTATTAGTTCAAGAATGTTTATTTTAAATCCAGTCATTTAACATGGTGGAAGTTATATTTCTATATATCTATATTATCTTTTGCTTTAAAGAAAATTAATGCAAAATATGCGTTGATCATACCTTTTTATACGACTGCAAAAAAAATTGCGGACCTATAATGGTATGATACTGTTGTCGTCGTCTGTTAAATTTAATGTTCCCACAATAACTCTAGTTATCCGATTAGTATGAAATTTGACAGTGACATTCCTAACTATAAAAGGATGGATGGGATTGATTTTGGGGTCCCACCTTTTTTTCTTTTAGAAAAGGGGCCAAAAATGCCTCTTTTTTGTTTGTTCTCACAATATCTTTTGTTTTGGTTTACCAAATGCTGTTAAATTTTACAATAATTTTTCATACCATAAAAGGATAAATGGGATTTATTTGGGGGTCCCCTCTTTACATTCATTAACAAATTAGGGGCCCAAAAGGGACAATATTCAAATATTTAATTTGTTTTGATAGTATCTTTAATTCTGGATGGCCAGTTGCTATGAAATTTGACAATGATATGCCTTACCAATAAACCATATGTGAAATTGATTTTGGGGGTCTTTGTCTTTTTAATTTAAAAATGAGGGGCCCAAAAAGGGGCAAAACATGTAACTGTTTTCATTTCTGGTACTATTTAAACAAATTTTTTGCATGTTCAGTCTTGTCAAGTAGTCAACACTATCCATGTTGGGCCTACAACATACAGGGTTCAACATGTTGCAGTTGTATCATGCTGCGCTCAGGGAAGCTTTTTTATTATCCTTATATCATGTATATACTACTTTGATATTTGGCAAATGGATATCTCATACTGAGGCAACATGTAGCATACCAGAATGACTCAAGTAACCTTGAACTTTGATCTTAATGCCAAATTAATGTTAACATGCTGACATATTTTTTTAGTATTCCTTTGACATTTCTGTTTCTTTTGAAATGCCTGTACCAATTCAGGACCATTGCGATCTGTTACTTCTCTGGTGTGTCTTTGTCTTTATGTAACTTTAACTGGTATTCATGCTTTCATTCAAGGTAAAAGATCAAAAAGGAAAATACCTTCAGATGGGACTTGCCCTTCACTCAATAAAAAAGAGAAGACCCAGGAATTCATACCTATGCTGGACAATGAGTTCCAACAGATGATGGAGGATATAAAAGTTTGGAAAGTCGATATTAACAATTTTTTGGAAAATTGTTCAAGTGCTCCAATTATGCCAAAAATAGGAGAACCTATTCAAAAGGTCAATGCCTTTCAGGACAAAACAAGAGAAATAACAGAGGAACAGAGGTCAACACTTACAAGGTTCTTGTGTCAGAACTTTAACCAAATAAATTTTAAGCAGCCAGATGTCTCAAGTCTAATACATGCAACAATTACTTTTATTTTGGACCTGCATAAGAAAAAAGGTATGTGTTGCAAATATAAAGCTGAAAAGGACATGCACAAAGCAAAATAACCCTTCCCTAAAGTAGTCATTAAGTGATATGTAAAAAATTGTATTAGCATTGATCTATGAATGTTAAAAAATAAAAACATGTAAGTATCTGAGTGGGTACCTTGTAGTTGTGACGGGCTTTATTATGACTGATTCACCAGTCTTTTTCTTTTTTTCCTTTTCTTTTTTTTTTTGGGGGGGGGGGGGGGGGGGGTGTTATGCTCGAAATGTTTTGTTTACTTTCTGAACTTTAACAACATGTATAGGAACACAGCATTAAATAATATTTTATTTAACCCAGTAAATACCAAATTTATAATCTATGGTTTTTGATAAACTCTATAATCATAAAACATTGATTTATGTCCAATTTGCAGTGTTTTTTTAAAATTTATTTCAGAGTTGGATGTTACACATGTTAAAGAGGTGAAGTTTCCACCTGTTTTTAAAAAGAGGGGGAAACCAAAAGGCAGCCTTACAACTGTGATTGGTCTTCCAAAGAAAGGAAAAAGAACATCTAAAGTGCCCTTCTTAAAGCGGTCTTTAGACATAAAAGAAAATGGTATGTAACAAAGTTATGAAATTATAACATACACAAAGTATGTCTTACCTGTTGCCACCATCCCAAAACAAATTTAAAACTGGACATACACCTTACGTGCTTAAAAGATCAGAGGTTAATTAAAGTCAAGGTTATATGACAGGTTACTGAAAAATATCTTACCACCAAGACTAATATGAAAATATTATATATATAATATGAAAATGAATTGAGGATCACACTTCATTGTGGTATATGCAACCGTAACCCCAAGGGTCTTTATACTAAATATCATGTGCATAGCTGTTAAACTTTTCAAGTAATTAATTATCAATGATCAAACATTTTAATGCCATTGCTGCTGTGAAAAAGTATAATCTGTGTCTCACCTTTGGTGACTTTTGATATCATGCATGTCAATGAAACAGTGCTTTGATGCTTTTTTTTTTGGGGGGGGGGTATTAGAAATTCTCAAGCAAAAAAATGAAATGCTTAATAAACTAGAATTTGAAAAGTATATTAATAAGACTAAAAATTTCAAATATAGTGTCAAATACATAACTTAGACTAAGCTTTCCCTGGGATAATGTTGAACTTTGAAGAACAAATGAAAAATATAAAAAGAACAAATTAAAAACTGTGATCTATTGTCATTATGTAAGTGCTTAAAATTCAGTTTTTACTGACAACTTTGCCATTTATTTGTATATTATTATATTTTCAGAAATTCTTGGATGGATTTTTAGTGTAAGTGATATACAGAAGGCAAAAGAAGGAGAGCTTATAGGACCTGATTTAGTATCAAGTTTAACTGCAGACACTCTGTCCTACCGATTGTTAGATGATGCTGTTGATATCAGAACAATTAAAAGATTCTTCAGTGAAGAAGGATGGACTTCCTTTCTTGCCATTTTAGAGGAGAAGGAGTCATTTAATGAAATTTTGTGTACTTTTTGTAACCATGTTAAAGATTGTAATGCCATGGGAGTATTTTGTGATGGTTGCCTTTTGTGGAGCCATTTGAAATGTGTTGTTCTCAAGGCAGTGCCAAAGACAAAGTATTGGTTTTGCAGATCCTGTAGATAATGTTTTATGTTTTATATTGTTTTTGTCTCGCCTGCCATTTTAGTCATTGAAGGCGAGACATAGGTATTACTTTACGGCGGCGACGACAGCGACAGCGTAAACTATTTTTGTAAGACTTTTGTGGAAAATGAATTCCAAGAAAGGTATAATATCTAGGCATCTGATATTTGGTATACAGACAGTTGGGGTTATGGTCTACGCAACTGGCACCATGCCGTTTGACCCTCATCCCAATTTCATGGTTCAGCGACTCTGTGAACTTAGATGTTTTTTGGGGCCAAAAAAACCCTTTTTAAGACTTTTAAGAAAATGAATTAAGTGAAAAGTATAATTGCTAGGCATCTCATAGCTGGTATACAGACACTTTGGGTCAAGGTCTATGCAACTGGCGCCACGCTGTTTGACCCTCACTCCATTTTCATGGTACAGTGACTCTGTGGACTTAGATGATTTTTGGGGCCAAAAAAACTCTTTGTAATATTTTAGTGGAAAATGAATTAAATGTAAAGTATAACAGCTAGGCATCTGAAATCTGGTATACAGACACCTGGAGTTATGGTCTATGCAACTAAAACCATGTCCTGTGACCTCGACACAATTTTCATGGTTCAGTGACTCTATGGACTTAGATGATTTTTGGAACAATTAAAACTTTTGTGGAAAATAAAATAAAGTTAAAAGTATAATAGCTAGGCATCTTATATTTGGTATACAGACATTTGAGGTTTCGGTCTACACAACTGACACCACGTTATATTATGTGACCATAACCCCATTTTTACGGTTTAGTGACTTTGTGAACTTAGATGATTTTTGGGTGGAAAATGAGTTAAGTGAAAAGTATAATATTATAGCTAGGCATCTGATATTTGGGGATTATGGTATACTTAAATGACATTACCATGTAACGTGACTTTGACCCATTTTCATGGTTGAATGACTTGGTGAATGTTAGTCTTTTTTCATTGTTTCTCAATAACCATGGTATCTAGAACACATTTCAGACATTTTTGTGATGGTTAAATGGAATTCTGTCACCTGTCACATGACCTTGACCTTAACTTTTCTGAAGGCCCAGGTAGACATTTAATAAGTTCTGTGATGGTGCCTACAGGCGAGACATACATGTACTTTAGTGTCAACTCTTGTAATTTATATGATAGCAAAAAATCCCATGTCCTTTGCTATGTTCACATTTTGATATCTGAGGAATAACAATATAAGTCGTTGTTAATGAAATTTTATTAGGATAATATGCATCAGTGCTAGACTGTTACAGTTGTATCCCATCTTTTGACCTTGATTTGAGTTTTACCTTGAGAGACTTAATAGTTTTCATATGTATTTTTAGAAATGTTAGTTTTATAGCTTGTTGATTTTTTCTTAATAGTTTTTGTCTCGTTGTGAAGCAGAGCAGGACATAGGTGTTACTATATCAGAGATGTACTTAAGTGTTACCCGTTAACTCTTGTATATTAAATGAATGTTGTGGGGGAAATAACAAGGAATTTAAATTTTGATGATGCCACCAGGCAAGGTATATACTTAAGGGTTAACTCGTTTGTAGAAATGAGTTGGTTCTAAATCTTTGATTAATATTAGGTTTTATCTGAGTGTAATATTACTAGTAGACAAATGTCTTTTTTTAAATATTAAGAACAGTCAGGCCATCTTTGGTTTGTAGAAATGTTTCTAGTTTTTTTGTTTGTATATAGATTTGTAGATGACCTATTTAGACTTTTCATGTTTATACTGTTAATGTAATTTAGCATTGCGCTATAAATTATAGAATATCTGATATTAAATGTTTTATGAAAACCTTAAGTTGTAAATTTATTTAGTGATTGTAGACCTATTACAGAATCTGAGCAATTGTGAAAAACTAGTTGAAACTCAACATAAGTTTGTTAGTCTATTACCATAAAATATACTTAATCTGTAAAGTTCATCATTCTGTGTCACCAGTCTTATTGTACAAAGTTTATTGGGGTATATTTAGGAGTAACCCTATCTTTTTTTGTCTGTTCAGCTACATTTGTATGTCACATGCGCAACTGCCATATAGCACTTGATGAAACTTTTAATATAAAGGTGGTACATAATATTGAGTTGTCATTATAAAATTTCATTGCTTTCACATATTCTTGGGAGATAAAGGGACTATAGATTTTTTCAATTTTGTACACACTACTTCTCCTGATATAATAAACCACTCAATTGTCTTTAATGAAGCATTTCATGAAGACAGGAAATTTTATAGAGTGCTTGACAGATTTTGATGAAACTTTACATGAAGGAAGTTCAAGTAGATGTGCATGAAAATTGTCATTGCTCTCGGATATTCAGGGGAGATAATTGGACTTAACAGAATTTAATGAAAATTTACATGAAGCATAATTTTCTTTTCTCTCAGATATCATTTAGGGGGGACAGGGTCCAATATGCAGGGGGGGGGTGGTGTCCATCCTTTATTTTATCCAGTTGGCTCATAGTATTACTTGTTTAAATAAAAAGCTTTCTAGGCAATACTTTTTCAGCTTTTGTGTGTTGAACTGGTGTAACTCTTTGAAAATATGTTAAAGGTGTAATGCTAACAGGACAATTGTGCAGTGTACAACATAGTTTCAAATTTTATTAAAAAAAAAGGAATATACTGACAGGACAAACAAAAACATGCAAATATTTTCAGGACAAATAACAAAAAAATGCTATGTGACAGGATAGCTTAACAAATAGATAAAAGATTCTACTTGACCAATTATAGCCGGACAAATAGATAAAAAATTCTATTTGACCGGATAGCCGCACAAATAGATAAAAAATTCTATTTGACCGGATAGCCGGACAAACAGATAAAAAATTCTATTTGACTGGATAGCCGCACAAATAGATGAAAAATTCTATTTGACCGGATAGCCGGACAAACAGATAAAAATTCTATTTGACCGGTAGCCGGACAAATAGACAAAAAATTCTATTTGACCGGATAGCCGGACAAACAGATAAAAAATTCTATTTGACCGGATAGCCAGACAAATAGACAAAAAATTCTATTTGACCGGATAGCCGGACAAATAGACACTGCCTTATTTCTTCCCCCATGAAATATCTTCCTAAGTCATTATTAAATGCATTATTTACGGAATAAAGCTGGATATTATTTAATAATATGTCAAATCATGTAGTTATGAAATATTATCCATAAAATATTGTCCCCTTAAAACCCAGTACGGACCTGGAAGAAATATCACAGGTTATTGAATATCACACCCGGAAGAAATTATCTCTTACACATACATGTAAAGCAGTAACTGCACGATGCAGAACTTGCCATACCCAGTGCAAATGGACCAAATTATCCCGTACGAAATTCAAATTCAAATTCTTTATTTAAACCAATTATGGTGCCTAGATGGACAGATCAATTACAATATAAACATTCATAACATAATATACGGGTCTGGGTGTCGAATTGGCCCGCAGCAGAGACTAGCTTGTCGTGAGAGGTGTCTAAGGGTCTTGGGATTCTGACGTTTGGTCAGTGCTCAGTCCACAGAGCGACCAATTATGTACCCTAGACGCTGAATAGGGTACGTACTAACGTAGCCCTCATCTGCAGGGGTTGTCAGGTCTATATAATACGGAAACCCTGACCACTGACCATAGTGGGCCGTCTTATGAGTATATATGAAGGTAGGGTGGTAAAGGAGGGATCCAAACACGAAAACACATGCTGAAAAATGTTGAAAACAAAGCACGGGCTATTAATTAACATCACCTATTAAATGCGAAATGAATTTGAATAATTGTGACATTCAATCAAATTCTTCTGATTTTTCAAAGCTTATGAGAATATCAACTGCATGATTTCAACATATTCAAGATATAATTTTAAGCAAAAAAAAAATGATCAAGCAAGAGAAATAGGCCATCCAACACGAAACTCGGGTCTAAAATACAGGCAAAAACAGAGCATGTACATGATGTACGACTATGTCAACTCAAAAACACAAGAAATAAAAATCAAATTCACAAAAACACAGAAAATAAAAATGTAGGAAACCTTGCACCAAAATAAACATTTACCACCCCCTGAAGGAAAAGATTTGGCAAAATAAATTGAAAGTTTCATGTTTTCATGGTTGTATTACTATGGATGTAAAAATAAAGTTTCATGCCATATTTTGCAAAATGAATTGAAAGTTTCATGTTTTAATGGTTGTATTACTATGGATGTAAAAATAAAGTTTCATGCCATTGTATGAAAATGACAGGTCCTTTACATTTACTGTTGCAGCACATTTAGAAAAGAATGTCCATCTCAAATCATGGTTGTCATCTCAGAAAACGGATTGTCCTTTGAAGTCAAGAGCATAGTTGAGGAACATAATCATGAGAATTCACAGGTTGGCATTTAAATCATTTTAGAGAAAATTTAAAAAAGCAAGGAGAATCAATGTGACATACATTGTATAAGAATATCAAGAGTACAAAATGAATAAAACAGCACAAAAATATTATAAATTCAAACTTAAAATCAATCTACATACATGCATGAACGTGAGTGAGTGAGTTGGTGTTTTACGCCCGTGCAACGCTATATACATGTATAGGTACAGGCGATGCATGAACATGAAGATAAAAAATCAGTGTTTGATAGATTTTTGTAGAACTTGCAAATTTTAAATTACAAAATATACATACATGTACTGTTACACTTTGTACATGTTGTGTAACTGTAAGATTTAAGTCTGTTGCTAACAATCACATGCAAATGCGCTTCCAGTTTTTCATAATTTGATATTTTTAAAACTTTCAAACAATTAACATCTTTTTTTATTATTTTATACATTTAGATTCTGTTTCAACATCTACCAAAAGAAAGAAGGATACCAAATGAATTGGCCAAGGAAACTGAGTTACTATTTAAGTTGCAGGCTAACAAGAAATTGATGCGAGACCATTTAGAAGCCAAAACAGGGAAAAAGATTATACTCAAAGATCTTAGTAATCTAAAATCCTGCAGTAAGAAAGAAAGCTTGTGTGACGACTTTGAAAGCTTGGTTGGAAAACTAGCAGGACCCAAAGGTATTAACATGATTAATAATTTCTGCATATGTCAGGTCCATACATATCTGGTCCAGAACATGTACACTGTACATTGTAAACATGAAATAAATGAAGATGAGATCTATTCATATAACTAATAAAAGGTTTTTGATTTGAATATATGTAACCATAAAACCCAATAATTATACCCCACACACCAAGTTGCTGAGGATTTATTAATCTTTTTGACTGGAACATCAGTCTGTCAGTCTATAATAAAAGTTTGTAGATGTAGGTCTATCTGACACTATTGGACAGAATTTATCGAAATTCTGTATGCAAAAAAAAAACACCATAAATAGTTGCGCAAATTACCACAGAATTTTTATCTACTATTCCTATTTTCTTGAAGGATAGTCCGAAAGGATTATGCTCTTTTGGCTTTAGCTAATTGTAATTGTCTTAGTGGTACGTGAAAGCTGATTTCCATTTACCTTTTTTTCAGGTTTTTTGAGTGAAAATAAAAATGTAAATTACCGGTACCTACTCATACACATTGTGCATATCAAATTATGTTTACAAAATAACTTTTATTTCTGCAGGGTCTGTTGTAGAAATATTAACAGATGAGAACAACAGTGTCTGTTTTACCAAGACCAAGAAATGAAAGACATGTTTGCAGCCTATCCAGAAATTCTCTTCATAGATGCAACATATAAAGTTAATAACTTAAGAATGCCTTTGTATGTTTTAATGGTGGAAGATAGCTGTGGACAGAGTGAGGTTGTTGGAATTTGTTTGACTTCAACAGAAGATCAACTAACCATTAGTTCTATGGCAGAGCTGTTTAAAAAAAATAACGAAGCATATGAAAGAACAAAGGCAATAATGGCAGACAAAGACTTTAATGAGAGGCAGTACTTTGCTAAGACTTTTCCAAATGCAAAACTTCTAGTTTGCCATTTTCATGTACTAAGAACTTTCAGAAGGGAAATAACAACTGAAAAGTTGGGAATAACTTCATCTGAAAGACAAACTGCATTAGAGCTTTTGGAGAAATTAACTTACAGTTGTTCTGAAGAGGAGTACCAGTTAATTTATAGTTCAATCAAAAGCTCGTGCCCATCTCAGGTTGTCGACTATATAAGCAACAATTGGAACCATATCAGAAATGAATGGGTTTTTGGGCTAAAGATGGCAGAGGGAACATACCTGAATAACACTAATAATAGACTTGAATCTTTCAACCAAAAGATGAAATCTGTTGTTATGATAAATTCAAGTATGTCAGCATTTTTTGATGGTTTCCTTTCACTAATGAGAACAATCAGAAATGAACGTGACCACAAAGGCATTGTTGGAATTCAAAAAATAAGAACCAACCCATTTACTCCAGGTTCTCCAGAACAGTTGTACTCGAGATTTCTCACAGAGTATGCAGCAAAACTGGTCATTGATCACATTAAAAGATCAAAGAAACTGACATTGCAAAAGGATGGAGATGAAACATATGTAATGTGCAGATCCATAAAATTACCTTTGAGTTCAGACAACTGCACATGCATATTTAGGGTCTCAATGGGATTGCCATGCCAGCATATTTTTGCTGCAAGAATTGACAATGGCATGGATTTATTTGACCATGAACTTTGTAATGAAAGATGGACAATGGCATTCTATAAAAAGAAAATGAGAGGCAATGTTGAAGATGACACAGAAGCAAACAAAACTTTATTGAATGTAGAGGTAATGGAAGACAAAAGAACAATTCTGTCAGAACATCAGAAATACAGAAAAGCTGTTTCTATCACTAATCAGCTGGCTTCCTTGGTTGCTGAAAGTAGCATGAGGGAATTTGGTTCAAGGTTAGAAGTTTTGAAAAGCTTGGTTGATGTTTGGACAAAAAATGGAACAGCAACACTACATCTGTATGAAGATCAGTTGGCAGGTAGGAGAAATAAGGCTTAATTTAATATGATGTCCTTTTGACCTTGAAGGGGTCATATGAGCTTATAGTCATCGCTTGACGACCGTTGTCCATGTACTTTTTAAAGTGTAAACTCCACTGACACCATAGGTCCAATTGCAACTAAACTTGATATGGTTGTTTATTAGCACTGATGAAGGATTGCCAACATAGGAATACATGTGAATTGCATCATAAGTTCTGGCATTTTTAAATGATACGCACCTCAAGATCTTCATGCCCTGAATTTGAGAAGAAGATCTAACTACTCATGTAGGAGTTCTTGCCCTTTTTTATACCCCGCCACACGAAGTGGCAGGGTATTATGTTATACCCTCAGTTTTTTTCGGTGTCTGTCCGTCCGTCTGTCCGTCCCCCGAAGGTTTCCGACCAATAACTTGATAACGCGTCAAAGGATTTGAATGATATTTTACACAGCTGTTTAGTACAATAAAATACAGGTCAAGTTCGATTTTCAGCATGATCCAAAAAATAGTTTTCGAGATAGGCCACTTTGAAAAATCAAATTTCATGAAATTTTGAGGTTCCGACCAATAACTTGAAAACATGTCAAAGGATTTGAATGATATTTTGCACAGCTGTTTAGTACAATAAAGTACAGGTCAAGTTTGATTTCCAGCATGATCCAAAAAATAGTTTTTGAGATAGGCCACTTTGAAAAATCAAATTTCATGAAATTTTGAGTTTCGGACCAATTACTTGAAAACACGTCAAAGGATTTGAATGATATTTTGCACAGCTGTTTAGTACAATAAAATACAGGTAAGTTTAATTTCCAGCTTGATCCAAAAAATAGTTTTCGAGATAGGCCACTTTGAAAAATCAAATTTTATGAAATTTTTAGTTTCCGACCAATAACTTGAAAACACGTCATGGGATTCAATTGATATTTTGTACAGCTATTGAGTACAATAAAATACAGGTCAAGTTCAATCTCCAGCATGATCCGAAAAACAGTTTCGAGATAGGCCACTTTGAAATCAAATTTTATGAACTTTTGATATTATAACGTGGCGGGGTATCATTTAATGTCCCATTACATGCCCTATTTTTTTATTTTTTTTTTATAAATTAGGAATCAAGATTTATTTCACACAAGCAATACAGGCATGACAGGCACACTGATTAAAAAAGTGAATGGTAAATTGATTACTAACAAACAACAAATATGTTGCAACATAACTAACATGACTAAAAAAAATTACTGTAAAAGGGGAAATTTTCACAAGGGGTTTATTTTCGCCAATTTTGCGATCATTTCAAATTTGCGAAAATATCCCCTCGCGTAAATTACATTTAGAAGGACCCAATATTCCATGTTCTAATAAAACGCGAAACTAAAACCTCAGGAATGCATTCAGGTACTGAAAACGTGGAATTTAAACCAGTACAGTAGTTGATTTCCATGCATAATTTGAAATATTGTGACATGCATCATAGGTTTTCTTCTTTGCACATTGTACTGTTCTTTTTTATATTTTGGCTTTTTTTTTCATTGTGCAAGTTGTTGATTGCCAATCCATAATTTTTAGTGCATTTTTTTTATAGTAGGTGGTGAAGCTCTATTAGAAGACATTCTTGGTGTAGAGGGCATACAAGGTACAAGTGAAGTGTCAATAAATCCTTTCAAAGCTTTGCAGAATGTAGAATACAATTTAAATTCATGAAGTTTATTGCTGATATTTGGAATGTCAAAATTGCAAATGTTATGCCCTATAAGGATAGGTTCATTTAGATCTCTTAAAAAATTTATAAAGTCTAAAAGTGCTATTTCCACTGGTACTGGCTCAACAGACTTTCCATGTACATACATTCTTCCTGTTGCCTTGCTGAATGTAATTCCAGTTACCTTACTGGCTTCAAGTTGTATATCCAATCTTGGAACAACATATCTATTAAACTTTTTGTCTGTATTTGTCTGTGCTGATATTTGAACAATATCACTCTTTTTACCCAAACCAGTGGTCTCTAAATCAAAAAAGACTCTACTTTCTGTACCATCAAGTCTTAATGGGGATGGAATTTGTGTTAATTGTGTTGGATCTCGATCCAATTCCATAAATGGTGCATATGTCAATCCTTCTTTAACAACATGTTTCCTTTCATGCTTGTTTCTATTAATCTTCATTTTAGCTCTTTTAGTTTTGTAAGATTTGGATCGACACCTTTCTTTTCTCTTCTCCTTTTTCTTGTTCCGCATCTTTGAGATTGTCATGGTGAACTCTCCTGGAGAAAGGTTTGCTGCTTGGTTGACCTAATAATAGAAAGATAAATAAAGGTAACAACAAAATTACCGAACCTGGAGAATCTCAAATGTTCATAAGACAGGACAAAACAAGGGAGGCATACCGGAAAAGTTGAAGATTGCAATGGTCCTGACTTGGTACAGGTATTTCAAAGGAAATGGTGGGTTAAATGCAAGTTAAAGACAGAAATGGCTGGATTTCAATAAACAGGAAGAATTTAAGAAAACAAACAGACCTACAATTGATTTGTTTGTTGGTTGTGGTTAAACCATACAAGATGGTCAGTTATTCTGCATTGTGGCGGGAGACATAATTGTTTGGAAATACTATCACATTGAAGAACATAAAATGGCAAAATAAGGCCTTTGTGCATAAGCTAAAATTAAGCTTACTTTACTTAAATAACCATATCCTTCATTCTTTTGAAGAACAGCTGCTGATACTCTGTTCTGAAGGGAACATGATCCACCATAATGTCTACAAAAGAAAACAAGAGGCTCTGAGGATTCATGACTAAAAATTCCATCTCTATCTTTTTGAAATCAAAATACAATTTAGTTCCAGACAATAAATTTTGCTACGCCTGACACATGTTTCGTCCATTAAAGACTCACCAGAGACACTCTACCAAAAGATTAAAAATACCAACCACTATCCATATATATACATAAAGAGCATAGAACAATAAAACAAAAAATTACCAAATTTGGAGCCAAAATATGACTGAAATTATCTCTTTACAAAACTATTTGCACTGTGTAAGCCTACTGGGACATCCCATAAGAGCTTCAATTTGTTCATGCTAAATAATAATTCTTTCTCGTATATTGGAGAATAATTACAAGGTTTGTATCTACATTTGGGTGTTTAATGCATAAATTGTGTATTGAAAAGTTAAGTTATAAGTAATATTGCACTCTTTTTTCACTCTTTTAGACTTGACAATGGCTTTTTGTTAAAAAAGCCACAAAATTATATTTATACTTGTATATTGTATTTGAAGATGACACCTCCAATTTGGTAAACTAGTATTTTGACAGTAAAATTAATGCATATACAGCTTGACATACCAAATTTTACAAGACAATAATCTATAGTAAGCATAATAGTAGTTTACCTTGATTTTGGTGCTTTGACAGACACCAGCTGATTAAAGCTTTCATTTGCTTGAGTACTTCCTAAATCTGTGATTGAATCACTCCTGCTAACTAATCTCTGTACCAAGCTATCCAACTCTGACCTCAATTCCTCAGACTGCAAAGGCTTTCCATTTGGTAGACTTTTAAAGCTAAAAAAATAAGAAGAAATATAAATTCAAAACTATTATTGAAAATCTATATGTCAAACGTTAATTATGTGCTTTAAAATTGGTTACTGATTTAGAGACTTCACAATAGCTATATATTTTTTATTCAATTTCTAAAAAATATAGTTTTGATACAAACTTTAATACAAAATCAATATTTATTCAAGAAATAGTATGTTTTCAAATTCAAACCTTTTGAATGGTTTTTACAAGAGTTGTTCCCCCTTTTCCATTAAAATTAAATTTTGAATCTTATTTTTAAATGTATATTTTTTTCAATTGGCTTTGGCTTTACTATAGATTAGCTTTTTATTAGACAACAAACTGAGATTTTTTCAAATTGATTTTTTTTACCATGCTTTTTCCTCCATAAATAGTTTATTTTGAGCATCATTTGTGACTCTTTGTAAAGTATACTGGCTATTATGAAATCTTACACGAATTTTTCTGGATCTTCATGAAAGCTACACCAGTCAGCATTTTCACAAAGATCATGTTTGCCAAAAACATGTGGCACAATTCTTTCCAGATTGACCTTTATTTCCTCCTCATCATTTCCAGAAGTGATAGCATACATGATGCATCTTAAAATATAATTTCTGGTTGTATCCTTTTGCAACTCTTTGTATCTAAAAACAGATAGGAATATAACAAATACATTTATATATAATAAATGTTTCTCCTCGGTTACTGTCGTCGCTCTAGAAATTTTATGGTAGAAGACACCATGCTTCATAGATATACATGGGATTTCTTTCGCTCAGATAAGGGCAAATGTTGGCTTGTCATCGGGTTTCGTCTTCCTTTACCCCATTTGACACACTGAATTGGAGATCGGCAACACGACAGCTGTGCTATGGAAAACAGGAACCGCTTACTCACTCGGAGCACTTGAGTTCACTCTTGTTACGACTTGAGTTAGTTTTGTTGATTTCTGTTATTTTGTGTTTTGTTTTTCCTCAGGCTGTTCTTGTCCGTGTTGACCAGTTTTGTTGTATCCTTTTAGGACTTTTGACACTCGAATGCCCCATTGGTGCCTCTTTGCTTCTTACAAAAAAATTATCAGAAATATTAAGTATCAATATTTTAAACATACCTCTTGGATATAGTATGCAAATTTGTAGAAATTCCCTTTTTAACATGGTTTTGGTCATCTTTTTTCTGTATATCTTGAAATTCCATTTCAAGCCGGGCTGATGTTGCTGCATCATTGTCAGCATGTACAACTGAAATGCAAGTAAAATAAAAAAAGATGTGATAATTACACTTGTGGAATTTTTTTTAACTTTGAACATTATTTTTAATATATAGATATAGAATATAGGACTTTTGAATCTTGAGATCGATTGAGTTAATCACTGGTTTATGGTGAACCCAAAGGGTGAACCAATAAACCAGTGATAAACTCAATCTCAAGATTTAAACTAGAGGCTCCAAGGAGCCTGAATCGCTCACCTGATCTCTTATGCCAAAGTTTGAATAAATTTCACAAACTTTCAAGTATACAAAGTTGCAAAACAATCCCTTCAGTGGTTTCAGAGAAAATTTTTGGAAATCAGTTTAAATTAATAGAAAAAACAGATAAAGAGCAATAACTCCTGTAAGGACCTTTTGATGCTGAACAAGAAAACTTGCTTCGGATTTTCTCGATCTCTTATACTTTTCGAGTTATAAGCCAAAAACAATGGTCTGACCCCCCTGTTCTATTTTTAGCAATGGCGGCCAATAAGGCGGCCATGTTGGTTGGTCGACGTTCACAAATTTCACAAACTTGGTAGAGGACATCCTAAAGATCAAGTATTCTAAGTTTCAATGCAATCCCTTCAATGGTTTCAGAGAAGAAGATCTTTGAAGAAAAGTTAATGGCGACAGACGATGGGCGGACGATGGACGCCTTACGATGACAATAGCTCACATGACCCTTTGGGTCAGGTGAGCTAAAAATCCTATATTTTCTTTATCGGTAATCCCCGAGCAACAAAAGTGTTAAAAGGGGGTCTTTTAAGGTTTTTTAAAGCACACTAATAAAACACGTGCTTTGTCACCTACTGACCTAATAATTTCGGTGATAAACACCTGTTCATGGTACATGGTTTATCAGCGGCAAACATCAAAGGAAAAAATATAATGATTACCGATGACAAATAACTTGCAAGCTTAATGACAAACCTTTAATTTCACAATGGTCATCTTTTAACTTGTGGGCCATAGAAACAGCCATGTCAGCCTCCATTGCTTTACTAGAGCCATGCCAGTTTAAAGAGCAGTCATGTTCTGGTGCAGTTTCTTTCCTGGATTGGTGGTACTCACAGGTTTTACAAACTTTACTTCTAACATCAAATGATAACACCTTTCCTGTCTCTTTACCAATAAATGTTGCATGTCCTGTTGTTTAAAAATATACACTAATCTTATTCATACAAATTTATAATTTTTAAATGTAAACTAAGAATACTATTAGCAAGCTCACAAAGGTATACCATGCTGCATATATATTGAAAAAAACAACCACCAATTATATCCCCTGCAATATATCCCACAGCAATGAAAATTCTTAATGCACATCTCCATATTATATACTTTCTCCATTGTAAAGTTTCATTAATATCCATCGGGCTGTTAACGAGGAGTTGTGTTTATGAGGTCTCTCATTGAACACTATTTATATCATATTTAAAAAGTCCAATTATCTCCCTGATAGCAAAAATGACAAAAATTTGTCCTGTTCTGATTTTGCAATTTTTATAGTGGCTGCCATTTGAACCGATAAATCTGAGTCTGAATGTTTGTAAACATTTAAGTCTGAACAAAATTGCTGCGGTATTTGCTTGCCAACATTCAATAAAGGTCAATCTTTTATTTGTTATTTCATTTTATTTTACAGAATGATGACTATATAGTAAAGTCATATAGACACATGTACAAAATCAATTTTACCAGTATTACTGTTATAATTCCAACCAGAGCCCCTCTTCTGCCACCCACCATCAAAGCTTGCTTCTACCTGGAAAAAATAGCAACATTCATATCATCAACCATTGACTTAAGAAGTAGTCCTTGGGTGAGACATATATGTTTCATTCAAATATCTAATTAGTGTGGTAAACAAGTAAAAGTTCTTATTATTCAATTTCACGATAAAACTTCTTTTAAAATAAATTAAGCAGAACAGAAAATTATTAATTTATCAGCAAAATAAGTTGCAGTAATTATAACTATGTTCATGCCTTGACAATTACTTAACTTTCTCGTTTTTTTCATTTACATGGAAGATAAAGAGATGTGGAACAAGTGTATGTGAAACAACCAACATAAAGAAAAAAGAATTTAAAAAAAAAACACAATGGAAAACAGCCAGCAGTCTTCAGCATCATCAGAGGTTGCTGCCTGTCGCTTGCATATTAGCCTAATTAATATTAAGATGTATTTTCCCTTGTTAAATGAGGAATTTCACAATATTTTGTGCATCACATGTCATATGTACTTTTAATTGATCCTACTCAGATTTACATGTATTCATATTCTAAACCATTTTTTTTTATTTCTTACCTTTCCGTTATTACTCAAGGACTTCTCCTGCTTTTGTGCCTCACTACATGACTCAAGAGTAACATTTCGGATCTTTTCACTAAGTTCCTTTTCTTTTTTCCTTAGAGTATTGTCACTAATTGATGGGAGATTGCACTCTGCTAAAAAGTTCTGAATATGCATTGGGCCTATTCCAGTATGAACCATGCCTAAAACAGAAATATCTTTTTAAAAATCATAAAATCATTTTTTTACATGTACATGTTTATATATGCATGTTATAGAAGATGGTTACAAGCACTATTATCTATAACATGAAGCACTCTGAAATATATCAAATGCTAAAATATCTTATCCCTGCATGGCACCCAAGGATAGGCACATAAATGATGACACTAATGCTAATATACCCTGTCAAAATGAGAGCATATTTAAATAATTTTGCTTAGTCTGACATCATGGACATGTCTGAGCAGCTAGCTTCCAAAATCAATAGGCAAGTCTGTGACTTTAGACAAATGAATTGACAGATAAAGGAGCAACAAATTCACATTCAAGGGGCTATGAAATTACTAAATCTGGACTATAAGATAAAGCAAGTGTGCATAAATGTTAGCCCAAGGGTTTTGAAACATATTATTGGACCATACTACATATAGGTGGTCAGTTTTTAAAGTGGAGGGAAAGAAAGAAAGGACAGACCATTGGCAGTCAACTGACAAACCTATTAGGCCAACAAACAAGACCAATCGATGTCTGGCCCTGCGTCGCATGGCAAAATGTTAAACCCTGTACGTTTTAGGCCCAATATGGAGAGTCAATAGTTTTTTACACTTGCATCCTATGGTGGAATGACAAAGCATATTTGTCACATGCAACCCATTATAGACGGTTACAACAAATATTTAGAAATAAAAATACTTAAGATGCTTATATAGAACAAGAATTAAAAATAAAATAAGAAAAATAAATTAAAGTTTCTATTTTCCCCCTTTTTGTCCCCCTTATTGCTAAATAGAAAAGATTGGTCATTTAGAAAAAATTATTCTACATTTTGCATCCAATAAATGGCATATTAATTAACTTGCAATTTTTTTTTCTAAATGGGACCCTAAATAAAATAGTTGCATTTTTGCCCCTTTTGGGCCCCTCATTTCTGTATGACAAACCAAGAGACCTCAACATCATTCCAATTAATCATTATATGGTAAGGAACATTTTTTGAAAATTTATAGCAATCAGTCAACCAAAACTAAAGTTATTGTGGAAAACAAATAAAAGTAATTTTGTTGCCCTTTTTGGGCCCCTTATTTCTAGACGAAAAAAAAGGGGGACACCCAAAATCACCTACACACTTTATTATTTAGTAAGTAACATTACTGTAAAGTTTCATAGCATTTGGTTGACCAGAACAAAAGTTATTGTGGAAACAAATAAAAAAGTCACATTTTTGACACCTTTAGGGCCCCTAATTTCTAAACGAAATAAAGAGGAAACATCCAAAATCAGCTTCACTCTTCCTTAAATGGTAAGTAACATTCCTGTAAAATTTCATAGCATTTGATAAACCAGGACAAAAGTTATTGTGCAAACAAATAAAAAAGTTACTTTCTGGCCCCTTTTGGGCCCCTAATTCCTAAATGAAATTATAAAATGACCCCAAAAGGGGTGGTGCACATCTTCAATATATCTGTAATCACTGTGTAAAATTTAAGAAAGATCTAATGTTTGGTTTTTGAGATTTAGATTACACAAGACAGGCACCCACAGCGTGACGCACAGACAGACAGAGTGACCCGACTACTAGACCTGCTTTTGCCTTTGGCGACAAAGGTAAAAAAAGATTGCTAGTTTCCCCCCAACTAGACTGGGTCACTTTTTTGGGGCCTGTGGTCAATTAATTTTATTACCATTTAAAATAAAATCTGGCCTACCTGTCTTAGATCATAACATTTGGATCATAACACATGTAGGTGGTCAGTTTTAACAGTGGGGGGAAATCTGGCCTACATCAGTACCTGTCCTAGACCATCACATTTGCTAATTTTTTGTTCAATGAAACTTGCTTATATGATATAAATTAAAGTCATGAAAGTATTTTAAACTTTATTCTTTTTTAAATGAAGCTGGAGTACAGAAAACTCATACAGTTTATTCTTATACACTAATGACACAAAGCTTACAATTTTTTTCATTATCATGATTATAAAAAATAATGAAATAAAATTATTTTCCTGCCTACCAGGTCTAAATAAATTGTCCATGTTAGAGGAAGCCAGCAATAATTTTTTTCATGGCCTTTAATAAATAAATGGCTTATATACATGGGTGTATTTGAGCTGAACTATTGAAAATTATAAAAAATTTTAAATCTTTTTTTTTCTTAAAAATATACTAGTAATTCTTAGAATGTGATTTTTGTCACCCACCGTCACACTTTTTCTAGACCTGACACAACTTTACTGAATTAAATCTAATTTTGCTGAAATTTTGTAGGATTGTATGTCATGCTCTTGTGTCATAGCTAGCATTTAAATTCCCTCAAAATTAAATATTTTTAGGTACTTTGATAATAGCTGAAATTGTTCTTGAAATCATATTACATTTAGCACGACATAATAGGCTATGTCTTTTGCAGAAGTACTTTATTTGATGACATTTTAAAAAATATATGTCATTTATACGAGATAAAAAGAAAATGACATATTATAGACTATGTCATTTCATACATACCTTGTAATGTGCCAACTGCTGGGTTTCATTTTTATAAATAAGACTGTGAGTGTGACATAGTAAAAGGGTGACAAAACAAGGATGGATTTTTATGCCAATCATTTATTCCCATTATTGTGGCCTGTACATGTCATGTATGTACATGTAGTGTACATTCTTTATGTATTCTATTTAAAGTAAAAATTATTGCTCCACAAACACAATTTACTTTTTAATTTTGTGTAGATTATGTTTCAAATAGAAGTACAATTTATCTTCTGGGCATGCATCTTAAAATCTGTCAAATTGTATGTTTTATGTGTGATTATATGAGTACATATACAAAGTGTATATGTTGTAAGTTACCTAAAGATGCTTTCGTATTAATATCATAGCTTCCTGATGGTCCTCGCTTCCCCATTTGAACATCTGTCACAATGTTACACAGTTCACATCTAACCAACAGGATACCTCCCAAACCATACAGTCGCTCACCAACGGTATTAGAAAGGTGCAAAGGGCTCTTACAAATGCAACAGTAAAGTCCCTCTGCAAGGACTGCCAACTCAACTATTCTACGGCCAATTTTCCACGACTGGGAAGCATTCTTGTCCGCAGAATACATCTCAGTCTCTGCACCAATATTACACAAATTGTGCACTGTCGGCTCATAATTGGAGTGGTCATTGTGAACACCTGCTTGTGTTTGTTCAACCTTTCTACCTTCATTCAACCATTTGAAATAATCTGAACGATGGGACGATTTCTTTTTAACTGATGAAAACTTTCCAGAAGTATCTCTTTCACGTTCCATTTCGTATAAACATATCAAAAATATAGAAATATAAAAAACATAGAAAAAATCTGTCGTCTGCCCATAGCGATAGTAAATAAACGATCGGGGTTCGTCGAAAGCTTGTTTTGTACAATACTCGTCTTTACCGCCAAACGCGATTACGACCCAGAAAAGTAGTAAAGAGTTATCGTTCGTAGGTGTTCGGTACCCCCTTAAATAGTTAATACAATAAACTCAATGGGCACATCTAAGCGATAGATGTAGTTAACTTATGCATAGCAGTTTCACTAAAAAGATAAAAAAAATTACATGTACATTGTACATTATTTTTTAAGGAATTAAAACATTTGTTAATATTTATGCATTCGCCATTGTTCACTGTGTACATTATATTAGTTTTCAGTTTCAAAGAGTTTTATTATTCAAATCTTAGTTTCACTTTATACATATTAATCTTAGTTTCCCTATATACAAATTACTTACTAAAAATGTTTTTAATTTTGTATTTAAGGAAAAGACAAAGAAGTACAGCCTGATAAGCCAACTACAAGTACTTCTGGAGTACATGTATCTGAAAACATCAAAGATATTCGTTGTCATGATACAGATGCCAATGTTCAAGGTGCTTTAACTTATTGCAATTCTATAATCACCTCTAAAATGTGATGTTTATTTAGCTCTAGAAAGTTTTTATATGGTCGAAGATGTCAGATGACCTGCTATAGGGGTTATGGCCCCTTAAAGATGAAAAATATAGTCATTTAGCTATTATTTAGCTATACAAAAGACTCCATAGATTTGACATCAAGACCAGGTGAGCGATTCAGGGTCCTGGGAGCCTCTTGTTTCATTATAAGATAAAAAAAATTCTTGTCTTCTTCCTGTTTTCCAAGCCAATTAAATCTATTTAAAGGCTATAAACAATGGACAATTGTTCATTATTTATTTCTCTGCCTCTACTTAATGATGAACTTTAGATTAAGTATATATATAAAGCTTTAGGATTATTATTATACTGTACCTCTCCTTTTGAGGCCAGTCTGTTGTTTTCTGTATTAATTGGTTGAGTTAGATATTCTACTTAGTGCAACCCCATATTGATTTTTTACATTAGTTAGATTAAGTTTGGATTCATGTAACATCATGAACAAACTCCTCTATTCAAGAAAATTTTACTATTGATTCATTTATTTTTGTGTTGATTGGTGCGATTTTTACCAATTTAATAGAATTACATTTTCTTTTTAGAGTTTTTGTATAAGATTGCTGATGCTTCAGCTGTGAGAAGAGCAGAAGCAAACATTGGTAAAATTGAAGAAGATGAAGTTGAAGTCACAGTTGAAGAACTTCTTCCTCATGCAGAGATTTTACTCAACCTCCAGCTGCAATCTAAAGCTAAAGAATTTTTTACATCTGATGGATGGCTCACTGTTGAAAGTACACTATACATATTAGAAGGTAAAATTCAATACTTCCAACATGTTTATAAAAATGTTTTTATTAATTTTGATTAATGAGCACTAAACATGCTAAATATTAAAAATCAAAACATGGTCAGTTAAGATAGTAGAAAAATGAAACCGATAAAAGTTTTTTTGTCATATTTTAGAACTTTATGTATTAAATGCAAACATTGTACTTGCATGTATTTTATCAGATCTGATCCATGAAAAATGTTTCCAATATGCCATACATATTATATTGACATATTAAAAAGAACTGGTCACTACAAGTTACAAATATCAGTAAGTTTATTTTACTGCATAGAAATGTAATATTAGACTTGAAAGATGAAGTTTTTCTTTATGTTCTACATGAACTATACATTTGTATAAAATTGAAGGGATATGAAGTAAAATTACATACCAGAAAAACAAATGTTTTGATTATTGGAATGTACATGTATCTAAGCAAAGGATTATCAATTTTATTACTGTTCTTTAACCTTATTAACACACAAAGGCAATCTGATGCCTACCACCGGTTATGTAAAGGGAATTATTTTGCTAAACCAGGACTTTCACTGTAATTGTAACATGTTTTTTCAGAACAGCATTTAAAACTGCTGAAAAGACGCGAGTTTCCTCCTATTCAAACAGATTCAAAAGGTGAAGGTAAGTTTTTATTAGTTCAAGAATGTTTATTTTAAATCCAGTCATTTAACATGGTGGAAGTTATATTTCTATATATCTATATTATCTTTTGCTTTAAAGAAAATTAATGCAAAATATGCGTTGATCATACCTTTTTATACGACTGCAAAAAAAATTGCGGACCTATAATGGTATGATACTGTTGTCGTCGTCTGTTAAATTTAATGTTCCCACAATAACTCTAGTTATCCGATTAGTATGAAATTTGACAGTGACATTCCTAACTATAAAAGGATGGATGGGATTGATTTTGGGGTCCCACCTTTTTTTCTTTTAGAAAAGGGGCCAAAAATGCCTCTTTTTTGTTTGTTCTCACAATATCTTTTGTTTTGGTTTACCAAATGCTGTTAAATTTTACAATAATTTTTCATACCATAAAAGGATAAATGGGATTTATTTGGGGGTCCCCTCTTTACATTCATTAACAAATTAGGGGCCCAAAAGGGACAATATTCAAATATTTAATTTGTTTTGATAGTATCTTTAATTCTGGATGGCCAGTTGCTATGAAATTTGACAATGATATGCCTTACCAATAAACCATATGTGAAATTGATTTTGGGGGTCTTTGTCTTTTTAATTTAAAAATGAGGGGCCCAAAAAGGGGCAAAACATGTAACTGTTTTCATTTCTGGTACTATTTAAACAAATTTTTTGCATGTTCAGTCTTGTCAAGTAGTCAACACTATCCATGTTGGGCCTACAACATACAGGGTTCAACATGTTGCAGTTGTATCATGCTGCGCTCAGGGAAGCTTTTTTATTATCCTTATATCATGTATATACTACTTTGATATTTGGCAAATGGATATCTCATACTGAGGCAACATGTAGCATACCAGAATGACTCAAGTAACCTTGAACTTTGATCTTAATGCCAAATTAATGTTAACATGCTGACATATTTTTTTAGTATTCCTTTGACATTTCTGTTTCTTTTGAAATGCCTGTACCAATTCAGGACCATTGCGATCTGTTACTTCTCTGGTGTGTCTTTGTCTTTATGTAACTTTAACTGGTATTCATGCTTTCATTCAAGGTAAAAGATCAAAAAGGAAAATACCTTCAGATGGGACTTGCCCTTCACTCAATAAAAAAGAGAAGACCCAGGAATTCATACCTATGCTGGACAATGAGTTCCAACAGATGATGGAGGATATAAAAGTTTGGAAAGTCGATATTAACAATTTTTTGGAAAATTGTTCAAGTGCTCCAATTATGCCAAAAATAGGAGAACCTATTCAAAAGGTCAATGCCTTTCAGGACAAAACAAGAGAAATAACAGAGGAACAGAGGTCAACACTTACAAGGTTCTTGTGTCAGAACTTTAACCAAATAAATTTTAAGCAGCCAGATGTCTCAAGTCTAATACATGCAACAATTACTTTTATTTTGGACCTGCATAAGAAAAAAGGTATGTGTTGCAAATATAAAGCTGAAAAGGACATGCACAAAGCAAAATAACCCTTCCCTAAAGTAGTCATTAAGTGATATGTAAAAAATTGTATTAGCATTGATCTATGAATGTTAAAAAATAAAAACATGTAAGTATCTGAGTGGGTACCTTGTAGTTGTGACGGGCTTTATTATGACTGATTCACCAGTCTTTTTCTTTTTTTCCTTTTCTTTTTTTTTTTGGGGGGGGGGGGGGGGGGGGGTGTTATGCTCGAAATGTTTTGTTTACTTTCTGAACTTTAACAACATGTATAGGAACACAGCATTAAATAATATTTTATTTAACCCAGTAAATACCAAATTTATAATCTATGGTTTTTGATAAACTCTATAATCATAAAACATTGATTTATGTCCAATTTGCAGTGTTTTTTTAAAATTTATTTCAGAGTTGGATGTTACACATGTTAAAGAGGTGAAGTTTCCACCTGTTTTTAAAAAGAGGGGGAAACCAAAAGGCAGCCTTACAACTGTGATTGGTCTTCCAAAGAAAGGAAAAAGAACATCTAAAGTGCCCTTCTTAAAGCGGTCTTTAGACATAAAAGAAAATGGTATGTAACAAAGTTATGAAATTATAACATACACAAAGTATGTCTTACCTGTTGCCACCATCCCAAAACAAATTTAAAACTGGACATACACCTTACGTGCTTAAAAGATCAGAGGTTAATTAAAGTCAAGGTTATATGACAGGTTACTGAAAAATATCTTACCACCAAGACTAATATGAAAATATTATATATATAATATGAAAATGAATTGAGGATCACACTTCATTGTGGTATATGCAACCGTAACCCCAAGGGTCTTTATACTAAATATCATGTGCATAGCTGTTAAACTTTTCAAGTAATTAATTATCAATGATCAAACATTTTAATGCCATTGCTGCTGTGAAAAAGTATAATCTGTGTCTCACCTTTGGTGACTTTTGATATCATGCATGTCAATGAAACAGTGCTTTGATGCTTTTTTTTTTGGGGGGGGGGTATTAGAAATTCTCAAGCAAAAAAATGAAATGCTTAATAAACTAGAATTTGAAAAGTATATTAATAAGACTAAAAATTTCAAATATAGTGTCAAATACATAACTTAGACTAAGCTTTCCCTGGGATAATGTTGAACTTTGAAGAACAAATGAAAAATATAAAAAGAACAAATTAAAAACTGTGATCTATTGTCATTATGTAAGTGCTTAAAATTCAGTTTTTACTGACAACTTTGCCATTTATTTGTATATTATTATATTTTCAGAAATTCTTGGATGGATTTTTAGTGTAAGTGATATACAGAAGGCAAAAGAAGGAGAGCTTATAGGACCTGATTTAGTATCAAGTTTAACTGCAGACACTCTGTCCTACCGATTGTTAGATGATGCTGTTGATATCAGAACAATTAAAAGATTCTTCAGTGAAGAAGGATGGACTTCCTTTCTTGCCATTTTAGAGGAGAAGGAGTCATTTAATGAAATTTTGTGTACTTTTTGTAACCATGTTAAAGATTGTAATGCCATGGGAGTATTTTGTGATGGTTGCCTTTTGTGGAGCCATTTGAAATGTGTTGTTCTCAAGGCAGTGCCAAAGACAAAGTATTGGTTTTGCAGATCCTGTAGATAATGTTTTATGTTTTATATTGTTTTTGTCTCGCCTGCCATTTTAGTCATTGAAGGCGAGACATAGGTATTACTTTACGGCGGCGACGACAGCGACAGCGTAAACTATTTTTGTAAGACTTTTGTGGAAAATGAATTCCAAGAAAGGTATAATATCTAGGCATCTGATATTTGGTATACAGACAGTTGGGGTTATGGTCTACGCAACTGGCACCATGCCGTTTGACCCTCATCCCAATTTCATGGTTCAGCGACTCTGTGAACTTAGATGTTTTTTGGGGCCAAAAAAACCCTTTTTAAGACTTTTAAGAAAATGAATTAAGTGAAAAGTATAATTGCTAGGCATCTCATAGCTGGTATACAGACACTTTGGGTCAAGGTCTATGCAACTGGCGCCACGCTGTTTGACCCTCACTCCATTTTCATGGTACAGTGACTCTGTGGACTTAGATGATTTTTGGGGCCAAAAAAACTCTTTGTAATATTTTAGTGGAAAATGAATTAAATGTAAAGTATAACAGCTAGGCATCTGAAATCTGGTATACAGACACCTGGAGTTATGGTCTATGCAACTAAAACCATGTCCTGTGACCTCGACACAATTTTCATGGTTCAGTGACTCTATGGACTTAGATGATTTTTGGAACAATTAAAACTTTTGTGGAAAATAAAATAAAGTTAAAAGTATAATAGCTAGGCATCTTATATTTGGTATACAGACATTTGAGGTTTCGGTCTACACAACTGACACCACGTTATATTATGTGACCATAACCCCATTTTTACGGTTTAGTGACTTTGTGAACTTAGATGATTTTTGGGTGGAAAATGAGTTAAGTGAAAAGTATAATATTATAGCTAGGCATCTGATATTTGGGGATTATGGTATACTTAAATGACATTACCATGTAACGTGACTTTGACCCATTTTCATGGTTGAATGACTTGGTGAATGTTAGTCTTTTTTCATTGTTTCTCAATAACCATGGTATCTAGAACACATTTCAGACATTTTTGTGATGGTTAAATGGAATTCTGTCACCTGTCACATGACCTTGACCTTAACTTTTCTGAAGGCCCAGGTAGACATTTAATAAGTTCTGTGATGGTGCCTACAGGCGAGACATACATGTACTTTAGTGTCAACTCTTGTAATTTATATGATAGCAAAAAATCCCATGTCCTTTGCTATGTTCACATTTTGATATCTGAGGAATAACAATATAAGTCGTTGTTAATGAAATTTTATTAGGATAATATGCATCAGTGCTAGACTGTTACAGTTGTATCCCATCTTTTGACCTTGATTTGAGTTTTACCTTGAGAGACTTAATAGTTTTCATATGTATTTTTAGAAATGTTAGTTTTATAGCTTGTTGATTTTTTCTTAATAGTTTTTGTCTCGTTGTGAAGCAGAGCAGGACATAGGTGTTACTATATCAGAGATGTACTTAAGTGTTACCCGTTAACTCTTGTATATTAAATGAATGTTGTGGGGGAAATAACAAGGAATTTAAATTTTGATGATGCCACCAGGCAAGGTATATACTTAAGGGTTAACTCGTTTGTAGAAATGAGTTGGTTCTAAATCTTTGATTAATATTAGGTTTTATCTGAGTGTAATATTACTAGTAGACAAATGTCTTTTTTTAAATATTAAGAACAGTCAGGCCATCTTTGGTTTGTAGAAATGTTTCTAGTTTTTTTGTTTGTATATAGATTTGTAGATGACCTATTTAGACTTTTCATGTTTATACTGTTAATGTAATTTAGCATTGCGCTATAAATTATAGAATATCTGATATTAAATGTTTTATGAAAACCTTAAGTTGTAAATTTATTTAGTGATTGTAGACCTATTACAGAATCTGAGCAATTGTGAAAAACTAGTTGAAACTCAACATAAGTTTGTTAGTCTATTACCATAAAATATACTTAATCTGTAAAGTTCATCATTCTGTGTCACCAGTCTTATTGTACAAAGTTTATTGGGGTATATTTAGGAGTAACCCTATCTTTTTTTGTCTGTTCAGCTACATTTGTATGTCACATGCGCAACTGCCATATAGCACTTGATGAAACTTTTAATATAAAGGTGGTACATAATATTGAGTTGTCATTATAAAATTTCATTGCTTTCACATATTCTTGGGAGATAAAGGGACTATAGATTTTTTCAATTTTGTACACACTACTTCTCCTGATATAATAAACCACTCAATTGTCTTTAATGAAGCATTTCATGAAGACAGGAAATTTTATAGAGTGCTTGACAGATTTTGATGAAACTTTACATGAAGGAAGTTCAAGTAGATGTGCATGAAAATTGTCATTGCTCTCGGATATTCAGGGGAGATAATTGGACTTAACAGAATTTAATGAAAATTTACATGAAGCATAATTTTCTTTTCTCTCAGATATCATTTAGGGGGGACAGGGTCCAATATGCAGGGGGGGGTGGTGTCCATCCTTTATTTTATCCAGTTGGCTCATAGTATTACTTGTTTAAATAAAAAGCTTTCTAGGCAATACTTTTTCAGCTTTTGTGTGTTGAACTGGTGTAACTCTTTGAAAATATGTTAAAGGTGTAATGCTAACAGGACAATTGTGCAGTGTACAACATAGTTTCAAATTTTATTAAAAAAAAAGGAATATACTGACAGGACAAACAAAAACATGCAAATATTTTCAGGACAAATAACAAAAAAATGCTATGTGACAGGATAGCTTAACAAATAGATAAAAGATTCTACTTGACCAATTATAGCCGGACAAATAGATAAAAAATTCTATTTGACCGGATAGCCGCACAAATAGATAAAAAATTCTATTTGACCGGATAGCCGGACAAACAGATAAAAAATTCTATTTGACTGGATAGCCGCACAAATAGATGAAAAATTCTATTTGACCGGATAGCCGGACAAACAGATAAAAATTCTATTTGACCGGTAGCCGGACAAATAGACAAAAAATTCTATTTGACCGGATAGCCGGACAAACAGATAAAAAATTCTATTTGACCGGATAGCCAGACAAATAGACAAAAAATTCTATTTGACCGGATAGCCGGACAAATAGACACTGCCTATATTTTACACAGCTAGAGATTTGCATTTGAATAAATTTATATATTAAATGTGATTGTTTTTAAATGGAAGCATTTCCTCAATCTACAAGCTGAAAATTTTATCAGCTTACACATTTGTTATGTACATAATTTTCAAGAGAGAATTGAAACTCCTGATTTGATGCCTGTAAACCTGGTAAATATAATAAATTACAGATAAAAAATTTAAAAGATTGAGTCCATGTATACTGTCACTCAAATTGTAAAACTATGAAAGTACAAATCTATTTGATATGGCATAAATTCTCAAATTCAAATTACAATATAAAATGTGTTAAGGTAGCACCATACAAAAGTGCTAAAATTTTATCAAAATTTTAATTTATAATTTTTTCAATACTATAAAATGTCCTTTATCTAATGGTGCAAAAATATTTTCAGTACACCTAATAATTAATGAGCTATGGTGATGATTAAAAAATCAAAACAAATGCACATGTAATTTAAGCTGTCAATAAACCATGGAGGTTGGTCTTATCTATAACAGCTGGAAAGTTTTATGACTTTTGACCAGTCATTTGAAGTGAAATAAGTTAAATGAATAAGATGGACAATCAATAGTGGAAACATCTGGTCAGTGAAGGAGGAGTCTTGTCCTTTACAGTTAACAACTGACCTGAGATAAGGTCAATTTGATGTAATATTTCCCGCAAATTCTGAATTAAGTTTAGGGGTTGTGTATTTTGGCTATATTTGATGTTTGTGTGGATGAAACTAAGGTTAATAGGTCAAATAAATGTTGATTTATGATGATCTAAGAATCCGACAGTGCTCCCATGGTAGAATCGTGTCATTTGATCTAGTAAATGGGGCTCAAAGTAGGAAATTGATATATTTTGGGGTTTTCCACTTTCATTTTTCAAGAGAAAAGTAAAGTTTGATTGAATTTAGCTCCCACATGAGTACCCCAATGTAGCTGGTTTTTGGATATGTTATTTCAAGGTCTATTTTCAACAAAACGGTGTCTCAGATTTTAGATTAAAGCTTCAGAAAATATTTTATGGCACATTGAATAGAGTGACCCCTTATGCAATAAAGCCTTGTACACAAAATATTGCTTTATTGGAGAATGGAATGTGATAGGAAAATTCTGAGACACGGTTTTGAGGGTCATGCTGTGTTGATTCAGATAAAATCAATGTTAAAGAGATAGGAGAGCTAATTTCATTTGAGTCAGTTGTGTTCAAAATTTTAATTTTTAACAGTAATTCCATCTGTTATACATTATAGTTAATTTTTGTAGGTATCATCATAAAGGGTTACATTTCCTCTTTCAAATGATGTCTCATTTATTAAAATTGGTAAAATAATAAGAAAGTTATGCAAGTTTAAAGTGTGACGGTCGGACTAAAACAACCTTTGTATGGTGCTACCTTAAGCACGCAGCGGCTTCTCTATCTGCAATAATTTTCATTCTATAGGGCAATTGCAAAAACAGGAAAAAACGCTATTTTTAGCCATTAAAGGGCCATAGCCTCTAGAAGGGGTGATCTGACAACTTCGGCCCAATAGAGACTTTTGTACAGCTTTTTATTCTAAAGAGTTCAAGATACTTCAGATTTTTTCTATCTGTTATAGTTGCTGAGTTGTTAGCCATTTTAAGTGATTTTATCCTATGTTCTATTTTAAGTAACAGCGGCCATGTCTTTCAACAAATCATTTCAAAATGAGGATCATTTGTTGCAAACATGTAATATATCATTCCAGAAATGTTTCAATTAAATTGGTTCAGTGGTTTCAGAGGAGAAGATTTTTGAAATTGTTAAATGATGACGACGAACAACGGACGAGGACGGACACATAGTGATGATATAAGCTCACATGGTCTATGGCCAGGTGAGCTAAAAATAGTTAATGGATTTTTGCCTATCGGATTCCTATTTTTTTCAGGAAAAAAAGGTGGTCCGTAAAAATTATTTTGCCATTTCCTTTCAATCATCTAACAAAAACGGATTAGCGAAAAAAAACAAAAAAAAACATTTAAAATCAGATATTTTCTAGCCTTAATTTAGAAACAAAAAGAAGAGTCCGGAAAAATTCTGACAAGAATTGATACAATTAAAAAATTGTAGAAAAAATTCAACAAGAGGCTCTCAGGAGCATGAATCGCTAACCTGGTCTTGATGTCAACCCTATGAAGACTTTTATAGAGCTAAATGAGCTGAATGTTTAAGCAAGAAAAAGCTTTAAGCAAACAAGAATATGTCCAAAAGACATAATGCCCCATCTCGCAACATTTATTTTTTCTGCAATCACTAAATCATCATTAGGTGCACCTACCATACCAATATGTTTGCTATGGCACTTATCAGTAAGAAGGAATGGACTTAAACCATTCTTGTATAAATGGTCATTCATGCAGAGAATATAGGTCACAGACAGCATCCGAAGTATGCATTGTGCTTAGCATCACTAGGTGCACCTACCATACAAATATAGTTGATGTGGAACATGTCAGTATTAAAGTGGGAATGGACTTTAACCATTATTCTGTAAAAGTTCATCCATGCAGAAAATATAGGTCACATCCAGCTTCTGAAGTATGCATTGTGCTAAGCATAACTAGGTACACCTACCATACAAGTATAGTTGATGTGGCACTTGTCAGTAAGTGGGAATGGACTTTAACCATTATTGAGTTTATCCATGCGGAAAATGTAGGTCACAGTCAGCATCCGAAGCATGCATTATGCTAAGCATCACTAGGTGCACATACCATACCAATATGGTTGCTATGGCACTTGTCAGTAAGAAAGAATGGAGTTTTACCATTCTTCTATAAGTGGTCATTCATGCGGAGAATATAGGTCACAGCCAGCATCCGAAGCCTGCATTGTGCTAAGCATCACTAGGTACACCTGCCATGCAAATATGGTTGATGTGGCACTTGTCAGTAAGTGGGAATAGACTTTAACCATTCTTCTGTGAGTGGTCATTCATGCGGAAAATATAGGTCACATCCACCACTTAAAGGGATAATCTGCTTATGTTGACCCTATGAAGACTTGTAGAGCTTAATGAGCTGAATGTTTAAGCAAGAAACAGCTTTTCTCTATCTGCAATAGTTTTCATTCTATAGGCCAAAACCACATTTTTTCACCTTTAAGGTTTAACCCCTATAAGAGGTCATCTGACAACTTCGACCCTATGGAAACTTTTGAAAAGCTATATAAGCTGAACATTCAAGCAAGCAACATCTTTTCTCTTTCAGCAATAGTTTTCATTCTGTTGACCAAAAACATGTCAAATGCTATTTTAGGGGCCTTTCGTTATCCATATAAGGGGTCATCTGACAAATTTGACTCTATGGAGATTTTTTAGAGCTTAATGAGCTTAACAAATAAGCAAGCAATCTTTATCTTCTATAGTTTTCATTCTATAGGCCAAAACATGAAAACACGTTTATTTAGGGGCTGTTATCCCTAAAAGGGGTCATCTGACAGCTTTGACCTTTGTAAGCTTTTGTAGAGCTAAATGAGCTGAACATTAAAGCAACCAACAGCTTTTCTCTATCTGCAATAGTTTCATTCTATAGGCCAAAAACATGAAAAAAAACTTATTTCAGGGGCTCTAACCCCTATTAGGGGTCATCTGACAACTTTTACCCTATGGAGACTTTTGTGGAGCTTAATGAGCTGAACATTAAAACAAGCAACAACTTTTCTCTATCTACATTATAGTTTTCATTCAATTGGCCAAAAACATGAAAAAAACCTTATTTTAGGGTCTTAAACCCCTATAAGGGATCATCTGACAAATTCGACACTATGGAGACTTTTGTAACACTAAATGAGCTCAACATTTAAGCAAGCAACAGCGTTTTTCTATTTGCAAAAGTGCTCATTCTATATAAGCCAACAAGAGGCTCACCCGATCTCTTATGCTAAAGCCTCTTACCTAGTTGGCAACATGGTCTACATGTACTTGGTAAGTAACATAAAAGAAACAAGTTAGGATAAAAAAACACTCATACAGAGTTACAAAGCTTTTCATTTGCAAAAACCAAACAAGTAAAAATTGATTAAAAACAGTTAGAGGGGGATAACTCTTAAAAGGTTGATCTGACAATTTTGACCCTGAATCATTTTTGTAGATTTTAATGAGCTTAACAATTTTACAATGCTAACTTTCCTCTAGCTCTGACAGTTTTTAAGATAAAGTTCAAAAGCTGTGAGAATTGTCAAATTTGATGATTTAAGGGGAAATAACTCCAATAAAGAATTGTCCCACAACTTCGACTCAAAGGGGAGTTTTGTTGAGCTGTTGATGCTGAAGAGGGATTGTTGCTTCAGATATTCTCTATCTCTTATACTTTTTAGCTATACTCAAACAAGAGTTGAATCTAAGTATGTCTCGCCTGTCGACATCATCACAGAACTCTTTGGAGGTCTAGCTGGGCCTTCATAAAAGTAAAGGTCAAGGCCATGTGACAAGTGATAGAATTCCATTTAACCATTGGAATGTCTGAAGTGTTCTATATACCATAGTTATTGAGGAAAACTTAAAAAAGACTAACATTCACAAAAGTCACTGAACCATGAAAATGAGGTCAGGGTCACACAACATGGTGTCAGTTATGTAGACCAAAACCCCAAGTGTCTGTATACCAAATATCAGATGCCTAGCTATTATACCTTTCACTTAATTTATAAACCACAAAAGTTTTAATTGTCCCAAAAGTCCACAGAGTCACTGAACCATAAAAAATGTTTCAAGGTCACAGGACATGGTATCATGCAGTTGCATAGACCATAGCTCCACGTGTCTGTATACCAGATATTAGATGCCTAGCTTTAATACTTTTCACTTAATTCACCAAAGTCTTACAAAGAGGTTTTTTCATCTAAGTTCACAGAGTCACTGAACAATGAAAATGGAGTCAAGGTCAATACCACAACCCTAAGTGTATGTATACGAGATATCAGATGCCTAGCTATCAAACTTTTTACTTAATTCATTTTCCGCAAGTCTTACAAAGAAGTTTTTTGGCCACAAAAATCATCTAAGTTCACAGAGTCGCTGAAAAAATGGGGTCAAGGTCAAACGGCATGAGGTCAGAAGCATAGACCATCACCAGAAGTGTCTGTATACCATATATCAGATGTCTAGCTATTATACTTTTCACTTAATTCATTTTCCACAAAAGTCTTACAAAGAAGTTTTTTGGCCCTAAATATTTTGCTAATAAAAAGCTACGCCGAGCGCAGCATGATACGACCGCAACATGTTGAACCCTGTACGTTGGAGGCCCAATATGGATTGTCAAATGCTTTGGACACATGCAGCCCATGGTGGACTCACAAAGCACTTTGACGGACTTTCTATGCATATTTGAATTTTGTATTTATACCAACTTATAAGAAACTCTTATAACTGGCGTTTTTGGTCCGACTTTGACCAAGTACTTTGACGAGTAATTTCTTAACAACGGTAAGAAATATTGCAAATTTAATTGCAAAAACTCAGGTAGGGATTTTCACAAGGTTTTTGAAAATCGGACCACAAATAAAAAAAGTTGAATTTTTGAATTTTTACCCCCTCCCCCTTTTTGCAAGGTTACAATGCAGGATATATCAAAACAGTTGGCAGAATTCGTAGAGTAATTCATTAAAAAAATGAATGATCAAAATCAGATGAAAAATAACATTCTACAGAAGTTTTGTCAATAAACCCATTATAGTCCCTTTTGGTCCTTTTTTCCGTAACAGTAGGGGCTACAGACCCCAAATTCAATACCAACCTTCCTTATGTGGTGGAAAATATCATATCAAAATTTCATATCAATTGAGAAACTACAACTTAAAAGTTTAATCGCACATTCAAAGCAACACATTTAATTGGCGTTTTTGGCCCTTTTGACCCCTAATTTCTCAAAAACGGTAAGAGATATTGCAAATCTGATTGAAAAACGCAGGCACGAATTTTTACAAGGATTTCAATGAAAAAAATCGGACCACAAATAAAAAAGTTGATTTTTTGGGGCGTGGCCAAACTTTGACCCCCATTAGCAAAATGTCACGGTGCAAGATACATAAAAACAGTTATTACATTTAGTTGACAGAATTTATTGAGGAAAACAATAAAACAAGAATGATCAAAATCAGATAAAAAATAAACATTCTACAGAAGTTTTGTCACAACAACCATTTTAGCCCTTTTTGGCCCTTTTTTTTCTGAAACGGTAGGGGCCAGAAACCCCAAATGCAATACCAACCTTCCTTTAGAGGATAGAAACATCATATCAAAATTTTATAACAATCGGTCAATATCTACTCAAGTTATCGCACGGAAACCAAATGTCCCCAGACGACGCAGACGACGACATCGCCATAACATTATACGACCACAATTTTTTTGCGGTCGTATAAAAATCATCTAAGTTCACAGAGTCGATGAACTATGAAAATGGGGTCAGGGTCAAGCAACATGGTGCCAGTTGCGTAGACCATAACCCCAACTGTCTTTATACCAAATATCAGATGGCTAGCTATTATACTTTTCTTGTAATTCATTTTCTACAAAAGTCTTACAAAAATAGATTTCGCCGCCGCCAGAAAGTAATACCTATGTCTCGCCTTTCAGCGACTAAAGTCGCAGGCGAGACAAAAACTATGTTCTGGCCCCCCTGTTCTATTTTAGTAAAGGCAGCCATGTTGGTTGGTCGGCATGCACAAATTTCACAAACTTGGTAGAGGACATCCTAAAGATCTAGTTTACAAAGTTTGAAAGCAATCCCTTCAGTCGTTTCAGAGAAGAAGTTTTTAAATCAGTTAAAATTGATAGAAAAAAACAGTTAAAGGGGTATAACTCTTAAACGGTTGATCTGACTATTTTGACCCTGTATCATATATGTAGATCTCAATGAGCTGAACAATTTTGCAATGCTTACTTTTACTCTAGCACCAAAAAAGTCCAAAAGCTGTGGAAATGGTCAGTTTTGACGATTAAGGGGAAATAACTCCTATAAGGAGTCCTCCTACAATTTTGACTCAATGGAGAGTTTTGTAGAGCTTTTGATGCTGAACAAGGAGGGTTACTTCGGATTTTCTCTATCTGTTATACTTTTTGAGATATAAGCTAAAAGCTATGGTCTGATCCCAATGTTCTAATTTTAGTAACAGCGGCCATGTTGGTCATGCACAAATTTCACATACTTGGTAGAGGACATCCTAAAGATCAAATGTACAAAGTTTGAAAGCAATCCCTTCAGTGGTTTCAGAGAAGAAGATCTTTGAAGAAAGTTAACGGACGACGAACGGGCATCGGACGCTTACCGATGACAATAGCTCACATGACCCTTCAGGTCAGGTGAGCTAAAAACATGAAAAAACGTTATTTGTCACCTTTAAGAGGCATCCCCTATATCATCTGACAACTTCGAGCAAATGTGGACTTTTGTAGAACTTTTGATGTAGTAGTAGGGTGGCATCAGATTTCATCTATCTCTTATACTTTTTGATTAGCAAGCAAAAAACAGTAGTCTGACCCCCTGGTCTATTTTTAGTAACAGTGGCCACGTTTTTTGACACATCAAAAATCGAAAGAAAAGTTTGGTGCAGGACACCGTAAGGATCATTCATTAAATTCTGTTCAGTAGTTTCAGAGAAGATTTTTGAAAAATTGTTAGCGGACGACAGACAACAACAAATGGACGCCAAGTAATGGCAATAGCTCACATGAACCTTTGGTCCAGGTGAGCTAACAATATGCTTCCATGAGCCTGAATCACTCACCTGACTTAAAATGGCTAAATTTTTAACGTTATCTTAAGGGCTGAAACTCCAATAAGGGGTCATGTGACAACTTCAAACCTATGGAGACTTTTGTAGAGCTAAATGAACTGAACATCTAAGCAAGCAACAGATTTTCTCTATCTGCTATAGTTTTCATTCTATAGGCCAAAAACATGAAAAAAAACATCATTTTAGGGGCCATAGCCCCTATAAGGGGTCATCTAAAAACTTCGATCCTATGAAGACTTTTGTAGAGCTTAATGAGCTTCTCTCTATCTGCGATAGTTTTCATTCCATAGACCAAAAACATAAAAAAAAACGCTATTTTAAGAGCTGTAACCCATATAAGGGACTATCTGACAACTTCAACCCTATGGAGACTTTTGTAGAGCTAAATGAGCTGAACATTTAAGCAAGCAACAGCTTTTCTCTATCTGCAATAGTTTTCATACTATAGGGCAAAAACATGAAAAAACACTATTTTTCACCTTAAAGGGTCTGTAACCCCTATAAGGGGTCATCGGACAACTTTGACCAAATGGAGACATTTGTAGAGTTTTTGATAGGGTGGCATCAGATTTAATCTATCTCTTATACTTTTTCGTTTAGTAGTCTGACCTCCCTGGTCTATTTTTAGTAACGGCGGCCATGTTGTTCGGATGGCAGTCACCATTTATGCAATCTTGGTAGAGGACATCCCATAGATGAAGTGTGCAAAGTTTCAAAGCAATCCCTTCAGTTGTTCCTGAGGAGAAGATTTTCAAAGAAAAGTTAATGACGACGACGGATGCCAAGTGATGGCAATAGCTCACATGGACCTTCGGTCCAGGTTAGCTCAAAAAGACAAGGATGACATTGACAATGTATTCCAAATGTCAGTAATAGCTCACATGGAACTTTGGTCAGGTGAGGTAAATGATATTTTTAATCTAATATTGATTAAAGCGCAAATGTATATGTTATACTTTAAATTTCACCAAAAAATGTGATTATAATAAAAGTGAGCAGGTGAGAGCACTAAAAATGTTAAAGACTGGATAAAATTGGATTTGGTTTCAATGGCCAAAGATACACAACTTTCACAAATGTTGTTGACAACAGCTTGCATGAGTTTTTAGCTTGTCACAGGTAAACAACATGGCAAAACAAATATATAACTGTAACAGAAAAACAAATGTTGTATCATTATAATGTACCTGTTATCTTTAAACATTAAATTGTAATAAAAGGTAAATACATATATGAAGATGATAAATGCAAAAAAATACCATTTCACATTTTATTTCTTGTCAAACCACACAATATTGATAAGTACAACAAATTAATATAAATCAGTATCACAAATATAATGAAATGTGAAATAAATCAACATAATAATGTCTCAATTTATATAATTAACAAATTAATTAATGTTACTGCAATATAAAAAAGCTTTCTTTATTTTAGCATAGACCTGCATTTGCATGTATATTAAACATGTAGATAGATAATACATGCACGTGGCAAAATTACATTTAAAATATATCTTGTCATTGACATATCAATTCATTTTTTTTTCCAATATCAAATTCAATGTAATAACAGATTAAATTAATAATAAGACAGGACACAAAACATTAATGACTAGCTGTAAAATATAACTGTAAAGCATTTTTTTTTCAATAATATATATAAGTTTCATAATAACAATTAAATTACCTTGATATAAAATTGTTTCAGGTCCATGGAGCGAAGTTCTTAATTGTTAATTTGTTTCAAATATAAATAAATGATTGCAGACAAATGCATTTTTAATTTGTTTTTTAATTTACTTAATATGTGAAATGCATCGTCCTTGGTGTCTTTCTCATCTGAACATTTTGCATGACACTGTTAACCTGTTTTGGTCTAATATATTATGTCAGCATTTCTTATATATACTTATATGTTTCATGTTCAATCATCAATTAATTGTAATTGTTATGTTTTGTCATCATGCCCTCTTGGGCCCTTAATTGGACTTAATAAATTTATCTCTTATCTTTTATGTATACAGTTTTTTCTTAATATAAGGTGGATCTGGCCTAAAACAATGGGCATCTTATTTGGGAAACTGTTTGAAAATCTTAAGACTGTTTTATCCCAAATATACAGGAAAATCTCCATTTTCTTGAATATTAGGAGTTTGATAAGAAGAATGAATACCTCATGTTTTTATTACAGAGATTATGGGTTGTTTTAGTCTTACAATGAATGAGTGCAATGTTTACAAAATTCTATATGAAAAAATAAACATACAAGTAAAGCATCCTATTCTTTTTATTGTACAATTCAAATTTATTCAGGATTTCCATTTACAATGTAGGACTATAACAATAATTTATTATAAAATTTTATCAATAAAAGGCTTTATCTGCCTTAAAAATTATGATACATAAAACAGGCATGGTGTAATGCAAATGTGTAATGGTAATGCATTGCAATGCATTACATTTTTTCAAGTAATTCAATATAAGGTGTAATGCACCATTTTTGCATTACATGTAATGGTAATTCAATGCATTTCTTTCTCAAAAATGCATGTAATTCATGAATTACATTTGAATTACATTGCATTACTATTATCTTGTGTGAAAATGAAATTTTCAACATTTTTTAGCTGGTTTATGAAATTATGAAATCATAAACCATATTTTTCCAAAAAATTTGAAGTGAAGCCATACAAACATAAAATAATAAAATGTTTTATTTTGACACTGTTGTAAAAACAACTTAATCAGAGTGTCAAAACAATTCTTCTCTCAAAATTAAATGGCTTCAAGGTAGAAATATTAATTTAATTATTTATTTTTATTTATCATGTTTATAGTATATATCTTAAACAGAAGAAAATTGACCATGGACCAGAGAGTTGAATTGGCAAATAAACTTCAAATTACCCAACAGAATATGCTAAATTCCTCATTCAGTAATTCTATATTATCTTCCTTGCCAAAAATGATAAAATTCTTTTAGATTATTTAAAAAATGCTTTAAATTCAACTTTACAACTGTTTTGATTAACAATCTTATTTTTTGTACAGATCACAAGCTGGCTTTTCAACAAATTATGTCTATTCATGATCTAATCTTCTTCAATATATGAGTTATGAACAGATTTTTTTTTATGGATAATATTTTCATTATTGTGAACAGTTTCTTTAATATATGACTTATAAACATGTTTTTTTAACTCCTATTTTTCTATACATTTATTTTGTTCATGGCACAATGTATAAAAAATATTAAAATAAACATTGAAAAAGACGTTTTAGCTTAGTTTAGTTTGAGACAAACAAAGTTCTTGCTTAGCATCTTCTTTTACTTTTCTATTTTGTTTTTGTGCCAACACATTCAATGTATCAGCATACAAATTCGTCAGAAGTTTATGAAGTTCTGACTTTAAGTTTTTATTAGAAATCTTTTAAAACAAAGTTAACCTAGGTGTGATGGATATTGCAAACAAATTAACTGAACTTTAAAAATGTAATGGTAATTCAATGCATTACTTAGCCAAAGTAATGGTAATTCAATGCATTTCTTTTCAAAATCCTTGTAATGGTAATGGTAATTCAATGCAAGTTTTCTCAAAGTAATCATGGTAATGGTGATTCAATGCATTACATTGCAATGTAATTCACCCCATGCCTGACATAAAAGTTAAGCTCTAAATGCAGATCATCCTTCATAATAATGCAGATCTTCTTTCATAAATATATTTGAAAAAAACAGATACAATGTAAATTTCTAACAAAAATAATTTTGATAAATGATCAAGATGATATATATTTACATGAACATAGATATTAAAATCAATGGAATTTTTTCACAGAAGTTGGCACTGGTTTTGTTTTTTGTTTTTTCATCCATAAACTGCTACATGTACTAGGTGTACTTAATGAATATTTAATTAATTACATGTGTATTTTATATTTTTTTTCTCAAAAACTATGACTCCTTCTCCTGCTTTAATTCAATTTCCTTGTCTATTTTTGCTATCTTGTCCTCTATATATGACCTTGAGTTAGATGAAAGTTCAAGGTCAGTTCCTACTAGACATTCAAAAGTCATCCACACATCAGATGGACCAGCAAAAGTTTTTGTACTTGAGTTCATTTTTAGGAGATTTTCTACCCGAATGCTTGATTCACCAGGAACAAATTTAGCAAAGCTAGTTTCTCTTTGTTTTATTGCTTTCACAAATTGGTTGTCGTCTGCTACTTTCCCTTCTTCTCTAGATGCCTGAAAAACATTTTTCAAGTAAAATATATCAGTTTAAATGCATAAATTCGAATGTAATATGTTTGCATTTACAAAATGGACCAATGTAATGAGATCTACATGTATAATACATGTATTCTATAATTTTATGTCTCATAAAAATAATGTTTTAACAGTATTAAACTCTTATACCATTTTTTAAAATAAATATTCTAGGGCAGATTGTCATTGTATTAATAGGCTGAATAGACCTCGTCACAAACAACATTTTTTCATTTATTTATAAGAAATTCTAAAAGTATTTAATCAACAGGTACAAAGTCCTTCTACAAGTAATATAATTTACATTTAGATGCAAAATGGATAATGATAATAATCAAAAAAACTTTTTATGTGTGCTGTACATGAAAATCACCATGTTCACATCAAATGTATTCTTAAAAGATTAGTATACAATTGTCATGATTGTACATGTTGATTGGTTTGTCTTTTATTTTTACATTTTTATACATGTATGATTATGCAATACAAGTACATGTATATGGCCATGAAGAAATGCGTTTTTGAAAAGTTATTGATACATTTGCTAGGATTTACACCTTCAACATACCTTTACTGCCAGACAAAACTCCTTTAAGATGGTTTTAACATTTCTCCAATAGGTATCACAAAAATGAACTCTTTTTAACATTAAACTTTTTGTTTTAACACAAACTGCTAAAAAGTCACACCAAGGCAAATTTGACACACCCATCTGACCCTGTATTTGGGCCATGTAATGTCTGGGTATCCCATGGGGATTATTTTGTCCATATAAGGTAAATACTGGGGCTTTAAATTCACACAATCCGATTGGTTTAGAGTTTGCACCAATCACAACAGCATCAGGAGAAACTCCTACCAGATTGTCTAATTCATCTCCTGTGACCAGACATGTTAACTCTCCCGTTTTCACCGGGAGACTCCCGGTTTCAAGACTCTATCTCCCACCTCCCGATTTGTGCCTAAAATCTCCCGGTTACCGATTTTCTATTAAGAAAAATAAATTGTCTATAGAAAAGTCACGAAAATCGTCATTTTGATTTTCCTTGGGCAGTGTTAGAAAGCTCATATGCAATTAATTACTTGTTGATTTATTAATAAATGATTCCACCTGTCACCCCAAGCTAATTAACTAAGCCATATCAAGCTTTCAGTGTTAATTGTCAAATTGACAAGGTATAACCCCTAATTAGACACCTTACACATCGATCTCTGGAGCATTGCCGACATGACAGGTAACTATGTGAAGTTGAGTTATGTCCCTTCAAAAAAGGTAAATTTGATTATTGGATATTTTTCCAATATATTTTAGTTTTTTACTTTAAATTTTGCAAACAAATATATAAAATTTGGATTAATGGAACAATTTTGAAACATTTTCCCGGTAAAAATATTATTTTTGTACTTTTATTTTATTATATCTACCTTAGTTATCAAATACAATTTTACAAGCACTTTTATATACAAAAATGTGATGGAGTAAGAATCAAAGATGAATGATTCTGCTGAAAAATAAGGTAGAATTTTTACTAAAAATAAGAAATTTATGATCTGCTGATAATGTCAGTCTAAATAAAAGACATGCATAACAAAAATCCTGGTATTAATTAAAATTTGCAATCATTTTGCGGTTTTAAATGACACTCCGGTATGTCGATAAAAATCTCCCTGAGAGGTTGTCTGAAAAGTTAAAAATCTCCCTGAGAGGTCCTCTGAAAAGTTAACATGTCTGCCTGTGAC